>JABXJD010000529.1:227500-230000 GCA_013375575.1 Percina caprodes | reverse complement strand
CCACTTCTTCCATTTCTTCCATTTCTTCCACTTCTTCCACTTCTTCAACTTCTTCCACTTCTTCCACTTCTTCCACTTCTTCCACTTCTTCCACTTCTTCTATTTCTTCCATTCCTTCCATTTCCTCCACTCATACATACATATATACTCATATATAGATATCTGTGTATTAACAGCTGGATGACAGGAAAGTTGAACAAAAATTGACCACAAACTGTAATTCACAGTATTTGTTTGACACACAAAAAATTGACACACACACACACACACACACACACACACACACACACACACACACACATACAGACAGACAGACAGAGACACACACACACACACACAGACAGACAGAGACACACACACACACACACACAAACAAACACACAAAAACGTAGACACACATACACACACACAGAAAGACAGACACACACAGACACATAGACACACGCACACACATACACACACACACAGAAAGACAGAGACACACACACACACACACACACAGACACACACACAGACACACATCCACATCCAGACACATAGACACACACACACACGCACACACACACACAGACACACATCCACATCCAGACACATAGACACACACACACACACACACACACACAGACACACATCCACATCCAGACACATAGACACACACACACACACACACGCACAGAGATTCACACACATGGAAACACACACACACAGACAGAGACACACACACACACACAGACACACATCCACATCCAGACACATAGACACACACACACACACACACACACACACACACACACACACACATCTGATACTTGCGGCTTGTAATTTCCCAATTTGGGATTAAAGTCTATCTCTCTATCAATCTAGATACACACAGCCACACAAATGCGCTCAGACAGACAAACACACACACACACACACACACACACACACACACACACACACACACACACACACACACACACACACACAGACACAGGCAGAGATACTGCAGGAGTGTGTGTATGACCTTTGACCTTCCTGCAGACGCTCAGCCCTCTCAGTCGGAGACGCGTTATGGATCCTGTAACTCCTAGGCAAGCCCCGCCTATGAAGCAGCCTGATTGGTTGGGGTCAGGCATTGACCTTTAGTGGTTAAGGTTAGGATAGCTGATTGGTCAGGGTCATGGACGCCTGGCCAATGGTAGCGTGTGAATGCTATTGGACGGCTGGCCAATGGTAGCGTGTGAATGCTATTGGACGGCTGGCCAGTGGTAGCGTGTGAATGCTATTGGACGGCTGGCCAGTGGTAGCGTGTGAATGCTATTGGACGGCTGGCCAGTGGTAGCGTGTGAATGCTATTGGACGGCTGGCCAATGGTAGCGTGTGAATGCTATTGGACGGCTGGCCAGTGGTAGCGTGTGAATGCTATTGGACGCCTGGCCAGTGGTAGCGTGTGAATGCTATTGGACGGCTGGCCAATGGTAGCGCGTGAATGCTATTGGACGGCTGGCCAGTGGTAGCGCATGAATGCTATTGGACGCCTGGCCAGTGGTAGCGTGTGAATGCTATTGGACGCCTGGCCAATGGTAGCGCGTGAATGCTATTGGACGGCTGGCCAGTGGTAGCGCGTGAATGCTATTGGACTTCTGGCCAATGGTAGCGTGTGAATGCTATTGGACGGCTGGCCAGTGGTAGCGTGTGAATGCTATTGGACGGCTGGCCAATGGTAGCGTGTGAATGCTATTGGACGCCTGGCCAATGGTAGCGTGTGAATGCTATTGGACGGCTGGCCAATGGTAGCGTGTGAATGCTATTGGACGGCTGGCCAGTGGTAGCGTGTGAATGCTATTGGACGGCTGGCCAGTGGTAGCGCGTGAATGCTATTGGACGCCTGGCCAATGGTAGCGTGTGAATGCTATTGGACGGCTTGCCAATGGTAGCGCGTGAATGCTATTGGACGGCTGGCCAGTGGTAGCGCGTGAATGCTATTGGACGCCTGGCCAATGGTAGCGTGTGAATGCTATTGGACGCCTGGCCAATGGTAGCGCGTGAATGCTATTGGACGGCTGGCCAGTGGTAGCGCGTGAATGCTATTGGACTTCTGGCCAATGGTAGCGTGTGAATGCTATTGGACGGCTGGCCAGTGGTAGCGTGTGAATGCTATTGGACGGCTGGCCAATGGTAGCGTGTGAATGCTATTGGACGGCTGGCCAATGGTAGCGCGTGAATGCTATTGGACTTCTGGCCAATGGTAGTGCGTGAATGCTATTGGACGGCTGGCCAGTGGTAGCGTGTGAATGCTATTGGACGGCTTGCCAATGGTAGCGTGTGAATGCTATTGGACGGCTGGCCAGTGGTAGCGTGTGAATGCTATTGGACGGCTGGCCAATGGTAGCGTGTGAATGCTATTGGACGGCTGGCCAATGGTAGCGTGTGAATGCTATTGGACGGCTGGCCAGTGGTAGCGTGTGAATGCTATTGGACGGCTGGCCAATGGTAGCGTGTGAATGCTATTGGACGC
>JABXJD010000529.1:217500-220000 GCA_013375575.1 Percina caprodes | reverse complement strand
GTTACGTAGTGTTGAAAACGTCAAAAAAGGACAAACATTGGATATATATATATATATATATATATATATATATATATATATATATATGTACGTATTAAAAAATATATACTGGGGTGGGAGGGGTGGTATGTGTCATCCTCCAGCTCGGGTCCTCTACCAGAGGCCTGGGAGTTTGAGGGTTCTGCGCAGTATCTTAGCTGTTCCTAGGACTGCCCTCTTCTGGACAGAGACCTCTGATGTTTTACCTGGAATCTGCTGGAGCCACTCTCCCAGTTTGGGGGTCACAGCCCCCTCAGCCCTTGGGCCCTTGATGTCTGGTTGCCATCACCAGTTTCAGTCTACAGCTACAGGTTACAGTATACAGGTAAAGTCCAGTATACATGTGTAGTACAGTATACAGGTAAAGTACAGTATACAGGTAAAGTACAGTACAGTATATAGGTGTAGTACAGTATACAGGTAAAGTACAGTATACAGGTATAGTACAGTATACAGGTGTAGTACAATATGCAGGTATAGTACAGTATACAGGTAAAGTATACAGGTATAGTGTACAGGTAGGCTATATAGTACAGTATACAGGTATAGTATACAGGTATAGTGTACAGGTATATAGTACAGTATACAGGTGTAGTACAGTATACAGGTGTAGTATACAGGTATTGTTGGAGCCTTTACAACATTATGTTTTGTTGTGTGTATACATCAGGTATAAATCCTGTAATTCTATGTGTGACCACTGGGTGGCGCATTGCCTGGGAAGGCAGAGAGGTGATCAGCCTCAGGTACACAGGTGTGGAGGAACGGGGAAAGCAGACCGCTTCTCACCGTGTTGGTGTGTCGGTGTCGTGTTCAGGTCTGAGTTTGACAACAGGAAAATAAATGGGTCACAGCACCGAGCTGTAGACCGGACGTGTGGACGTTGGTTATCGGCCAGTCCTCCCCTGACCCCACCGCACTGGCCTGATGTAGGAGGTGATAAAAGACTCTGCAATAAAGGGAAAAGCTGTCTTAAGGAACTCGCCAGGATCGCCATTCATGGGATATGATAACAGCTGACCGAGGACGCCCTCGGGGGATTCATTCCTGGGTCTCGAGGTGGATTGTTTGGACTCGTGCAGTAAAGAGAAGGAACCGAACCGGAACCACCAGTGGAAAGGTAACATGGCCATTCACATTTAAAGTGTGTGCACACCAGATAACTAACAGAACTGGTATTTAAAGGTGGGTTTATCTATGAAATGCATGTTTATTTTAAAGAGTGTTTTTGATTATGTGGGTTGGTTATGGATTCTGTAACAAGGGTCCACAATGAGGGTATTAATGCAGATGAGTCCACCACGGCTGAGGGCGCAGCCAGCGGTGAGACGGACACCCAATCTGTGTTAAACGGCCTGTCAAACTACAAAAAGCACTAATGGATCAATTAGAAACGCTGCAAAAACAAGAAAGTCCAAATTAAACAAAGCATCTTCTCTAAAAGGCCAAATACTATAATAATATAATAATAAGAGATGTGCAGGACAGAGAATATAACACGGAGATGCAGTGTTCTTTTGACAAATACACAACTCTGTGCAAAGGAGACGCATACATCTCTGGTAACACTCTTACCCCCGCGGAAAGAGACAAACATGAGATCTGGTTCAGAGCAAAGATGCTGGGTGTTATTGAGTTTATGGAAAACGTAAACAAATGGTTGTCAAATGCAGATCTTCTCAAATCTGCTGAAAACGGGAAAGAGGACCGTGATGAGTGTGAAGTGGAAGCTGACGACAGCGTTTCTAATGTTGTAACGAATGTTTCTGCACAACACTCATTAAAGTCGGGCCTGCTCCAAAAGGAGTTCATCTTCTACTGCAGCAGCACGCCTCCAGGCGGAGAGCTGCGCGCGAAGCTTTAAAGGAGAAGCAGAAGAAACGGAGGAGTTGTGGAGGAGAAAGGAAAGGCTGGAGCTCGATACGGAAGTGGCCGCTTCTGCTGCTAAATTAGCAGAATGATCCGCTTTCAGTCACCGAGCCCGCTCAAGTAGACAGTCAAATGGGATGGACTCTTATTTTGAAAAAGGAGCAAGGTTAAAGGACCCTTCCACCAATTTCCAAATTCATGAAAAAGGAGCTAGGTTAACCCTCCTGTTGTCCTCGGGTCAAATTTGTCCCGTTTTAGGGTTAGGGTTAGGGTACTAATACTTTCATCACAAAAAATGGGCCTTTGAAATAAACTGAAAATGTCACCATTAGAAATATATTATATTAATATCTGGATATTAGAAAAAACATTAAAAAAAGCACTCACAACATTGAAAAAGTTACAAAAATGTCATAAAAAGCGGTAACTTTTTTTCATGGTTGACGGGAAGACAACACAAGGGTTAAAGAAAACATTCACTTCACTAAATCCACAAGCAGATGCATATGAACCTACCCTTCTGGACACAACCACCACCCATGCAACAACCACCACCCATGCAACAACCACCACCCATGCAACAACCACCACC
>JABXJD010000529.1:202500-212500 GCA_013375575.1 Percina caprodes | reverse complement strand
TGAAACTCCAGGACCGTCTAACACGGCCGGCCTGTGCTCCCAGCATGCATTGCTGCAGCTGGGAATTAACACAACTAATAGAGCATAAAAAACTTTATAAATTGTCCCTTTTAAAGTACATTCAGAGTGATTTTTTGCAATATTCCCCGTATGGATGACGCTCCCAGGTCAAAAAGGGACAAAAATTGGACATTTTTGTCCCTTTTTCAGACTTTTCTTAGTCTCCACTACCACCATGTTACTAGTTTTATACTTTCTGGAATTCATGGTCAATAACCCTCATTTATATAGAATTATACCTGATATTAACCCTCATTTATATAGAATTATACCTGATATTAACCCTCATTTATATAGAATTATACCTGATATTAACCCTCATTTATATAGAATTATACCTGATATTAACCCTCATTTATATAGAATTATACCTAATATTAACCCTCATTTATATAGAATTATACCTGATATTAACCCTCATTTATATAGAATTATACCTGATATTAACCCTCATTTATATAGAATTATACCTAATATTAACCCTCATTTATATAGAATTATACCTGATATTAACCCTCATTTATATAGAATTATACCTAATATTAACCCTCATTTATATAGAATTATACCTAATATTAGAGTTAAAAAAGCAGAAAAAAGAAACTCATATTTCAGATATAGACATTTTTTAAAGGACAACAGGAGGGGTAATTATTTCAGTGCTGTATTTTTTTGCACGTGATTTCGTACTACAGCGTATGTAGAAAGACAAATGAAGACATCTTGAATCTTCTTTATTTATTTATCTGAAGGCTTCGGACTTCGACCTGCATCCCCCTCTCATGTCTGTTCTATTAATAAAAGCCTGAAATGATAAAAAATCATCTTAAATAATAAAAACAAAGCATGTGAGAGATGTTGCTGCCCCCCTGTGTCCACTCAGAGGTACAGCATGCAGCCCCTTGGACATCTCACACACACACACACAGAGACGCTCACACACACACACACACACACACACACACACACACACACACACACAGACACACACACAAACACTTCCCCACTCCTGCTCTCCTCCACTCCTGCTCTCCACCACTCCTGCTCTCCCCCCCTCCTGCTCTTCACACTGGGTCTCTGGATCATTGGACATGGACCCTCAGAAACACGGTACCACACACGCTCTGTACCCCGGATTCCCACTGGATTTTGGACTTGGCTTTTCCCTGTTGCATCCAGGGCTGTAGTCAAGACCACGTTAGTCAAGTCCAAGACAAGTCCAAGACCAGGACTAGTCGAGTCCAAGTCAAGACCGAGTCTTAAAAGGCTTGAGTCAGAGTCAAGACCGAGTCCAGGACAGAATAAAGGTCTTATGCATGACAGTATCAAGACAATCATTTTGGGTTTCACTTTCCCTCCAATATTATTATCAACATAATAAAGACACCTGGACTCGGTCCAGACCAGAAGTCATATTTGGCAAGACCAGCCGCCGAGGCAAGTCCGAGTCGAAATACTAGCAAGTCCGACACTATAGAAAAACAGTCTTGAGTCCAAGACCGGACTCGAGTACTACAGCCCTGTTGCGTTGTTGTCTGCGTTCGGGTTCAACCGAGTCCACCCGTAACATGTGCCTGTATACCGAGAGGTGGAGCAACACTGAGACAGCAGAGCTTCTACGTCACATTCCCCATTTAATCAGATGAAGGTGTCAGATGCTGCAGTGCTGCGGTGGAGACGAGTCTCTGGGTTTCTCTCTGAAGGAAAATCAACTGAATCCGTCAGGTTTTATCACCAAAACAGCAGAATCTGCACCACCAGCTGTGAGTACGCTGTCCTCCAACGCTCAACTCCACTCAACTGCTGCTACTTCTGTTAATGCTTTCATCGATGTTTTTCACTTTTTCTTACGCTTTTGTTCCTTGTTTTCAATGTTTGTCACTTTTTTGACGTTTAACACTACGTAACATTAACTTATTAACTTTAGTTTTACAGTTATTTTTGGAATTTATGGTCAATAAACCTCATTTATAGGAAGTTATACCTAATGTTTGAGTTAGAAAAGCAGAAATTAGGAATTATTGAGACTAAAATTAAAGGAATGGATGTTGATGATAATCACAGACTGGAATATGTCAACTTTTACTCTCAATACTATTTCAAAACACTTCAATTTGGTTTCAAATGCTATAAAATTGAATATGAGATTAGTACTACTGTAGTATTAGTTCTACCACTGTTTTGAAGTATCACCATATGTCATTCTGGGGGGGGGGGATGTCTATACTTACACATTCTGGGTGTAATGACACTGTTTTTGCTTTTATATCAACAAATAACCCAAAATTATTGTCTAGATAATGTTATGCATAAGACCTTTTATTTATTTATTTATTTTTTTATATCTGTCCTGGACTTGGTCTTCTCTTGGACTCAAACCTCTTTGGACTTGGTCTTGTCTTGGTCTCAACTAGTCCTTGTCTTGGACTGGACTAAGGTGGTCTTGACTACAGCCCTGCTGTGTATAATAAAAATAACATGAAGTGAAAACATTGAATTTCCCTACGAAGGATTACTACGGTATACATTACTATACGTTACTAACATATAACAGAGCTGGGGGACTAAGGCCTTTCAGTTCTTCAGCCTCCCCAAAAGGCTCTGAGCGTTACAATGACTCAGCAGCTCCTCTCTGAGAGGAAACGCCCTCTCGTTGGGGACTAAGCTGTACTGATAACGGGTATCAGCCGAAGCAGCAGTAGAAGGTGTTTGAGGCAGTGAGCTGTAGCAGCCACCAGAGGGAAGCAGGGTCCAGGTTCTAGTCCTGAGAACCGCTGTCACTGGGCAACATATGAGCAGAAAACATTTAGTATATGTCAGAGTAGGCCTGCACGATCTGGGGAAAATATGAATCACAATTAGTTTTTGCTTAGAATCAGGGCTGTAGTCAAGACCACCTTAGTTGAGTCCAAGACCAGGACTAGTCAAGTCCAAGTCAAGACTGAGTCCAAAGAGGTTCTAGTTCATGTCAAGACAGAGTCCAAAAAGGTCAGAGTCAAGACCGAGTCCAGGACAGAAAAAAAGGTCTTATGCATGACAGTATCAAGACCATTATTTTGGGTTTCACTTTCCCTCCAATATTATTATCAACATAATAAAGACACCTGGACTCGGTCCAGACCAAAAACCATATCTGGCAAGTCCAAGACCATAGAAAAACTCGAGGACTTGAAGATTTTTCATAAGCTTTGGGTATTGATACTTGAGCCTTGTTTTGTATTATAACCATAGAAATAAAATAATGTATTTAATGTTTCCTTTATTAGTCCCACAAAGGGAAATTACAATTTACACTCTGTTGTTACACATAGGCCTGAACTACACACACATGCTCAAGTCCTATACATGCACTAATGGAGAGATGTCAGAGTGGGGGGGTCTGCCCATGGAAAAGCGCCCCAACAGTTGGGGGTTCGGTGCCTTGCTCAAGTGCACCTTGGCAGTGCCCAGGAGGTGAACTGGCACCTCTCCAGCTACCAGTCCACCACCATACTTTGGTCCGTATGGGGACTTGAACCCTGACCCTCCGGTTCCCAACCCTACCGACTGAGCTACTGAGTTTGACTGACTGCATGTCCGATCTGGGCAGACAGGCAACCGCAGTATGGTCAACTCGTTGATCAGGCTTTAAATGACCACGACCAGCAGTCCTGAGACCGGGGAATATTTAGCCATCCTTGCGAGCCGTGTCAATTTGTTTTGCAACAAGATCCTCGATGGGCATTTGTTTGTGGTTGTTTCCAGAAAACATCCTATTGTATAAATGTCCAACTTCTTGCTTTTGAGTAATGTTTGTCTATTGCACCAGTTGAAGTCAAAATGTCAGGGTGGTTTAACATATTACCAAATATTTCAGTCAGACAGGTGAACTAATAAAGCTGTTATTCATTTTTGTCCAGTCCAGGCTGAGCGATGGACTCCAAAGCCAGCAGGACGATGGAGGTGGCGGCGCTCGGCCGACCTTTTGGCCTCGGGATGTTGTACGACTGCCGCGATGACTCAATCATCCCCGGTAAGGATTCTTAACGCTTCACCGTCACACTTTCATCGTAGACATATTCAGCAACATTTTATCTCAGATCTTTTCATCTTTAGCTCATTTTTATTGGTGATCCAGAGTCTTTGAATGTGATCAGTCAATGCTGCACCGGTAGGTACTCTTCTGGTATTGGGATAGAAAGAGAAGGAACAGATGTTTCCTGACACAATGTCAAGGATATTCTGGAGAACTCACAGATCGTTCTGTGAACAGTTATAAACTTCTTTCTACCAAAGAAGTAACACCAAATAAGCTTGTATTGAAATGTACCCCAGCCGCGCCAGGTGAGTCCAGAAAATGTGGCCTCCCCCCAACGCACTTACCTGCGATCTGCACGCAGTGCTGCATTCAAGAGCATAAATAATGCTCAATACCACAGATAAGTGTCACAGAGTTCAAACTGATCTCCATCTTTGCTCTACAAAGCATAAAGGGCTCTCTTTATTATCAGAATCAGAAAGAGATTTATTGCCAAGTAAGAAACAAGTTTTTTGCCTTTGTGGTTGGTGCATACATAAAGATCAATATATTAAGCATTAGTATGAATAAACAATAAATACAGGAACCAATATATGCAGTATAGCTGTTATACATGCTCTTGGAGGAATTTAAGTTTTTTAACAATCTTATTGGAAAGAGGGATGAGAAGGGTGATAAAACTTTCAAAATAAATTCAGTTTGTGTCTCTTTTAGGATGCAACAACACCTTCTCCTGGCTGGTTATGAAAGTTTAACTTTGCCTAATTTTAGTTTATTCTTTTGCAGGATTGACATTGTGGGACCATGATGACCTGGAGAATCATATTGCAGAAAGACCGCAGAACTACAATGATTTTGAAATACTGGCCTCTGAATCAATTTCAGACAAAACGTCAGCACTAAATGTTGAAGCATCGCTGAAGGCAAGTTTTTTAGGTGGACTGGTAGAGGTTGGGGGATCGGCCAAGTACCTAAATGACAGTAAGACTTCCAAAAATCAGGCCAGAGTAACTCTGAACTATAAAGCTACCACAAAGGTCAAGGAACTGTCGATGGACCATCTTGGAAGAGATAAAGTGAAGCATCCATATGTCTTTGATAAAGGGTTAGCAACACATGTAGTCACAGCTATTCTTTATGGGGCACAAGCCTTCTTTGTCTTTGACCGGGAGGTGTCTGAGAAGGAAGATCATCAAGACATTCAGGGCAACTTGAAGGTGATGATCAAGAAGATACCCAGCATTAAAATAGAGGGTGAAGGTTCCTTAAAAATGGAAGACAAGGACAAAGAACATGTTGACAAATTCTCCTGCAGATTCTTTGGAGACTTTTCTCTTCAGAAACCTCCGACAACCTTTCAGGATGCAGTAGAAGTCTACCAAAGCCTCCCAAATTTGTTGGGAGCCAACGGAGAAAACGCCGTACCAATGAAGGTCTGGCTGTTGCCCCTGACAAGTTTAGACTCTAAGGCTGCCAAACTTGTCCGTCAGATAAGTACAAGATTAGTTCAAGAGTCCCAGAGTGTCCTGGAGGACTTCAGTGAGCTGGAAATGAGGTGCAATGATGCACTGAAGACCACTGCACAGCAGTTCCCAGAGATTGGCAACAAGATTAAATCCTTTAGAGAAATGTGCTTTGAGTTCAAGCTGGAATTCCAACAAACCTTGGCCAAGAAACTTCCATCAATTCGAGGAGGAGGAGAAGAGGAGGCTGGGCTCGCAGAGATCCTGATGAAGAGACATTCATCTCCTTTCAACAGCAAAAACCTGCACGAGTGGATGGACTGTAGAGAGAGAGAAATCTACACCTTACTGACTTTCACCAACATGATGAAAAACACCAAGATCGTCTCATCTCAAACAGATATTTACAAAGAAAGTCTCAGTGTTAAACATGCTGTGTGCTTTGTCTTCACCTCACTAGGAAGTGATGAACCGTACCTCTCAGCTTTATCAAACTACTTAAGACAAACACCAGACGACCCTCAGCATGCACATACTTATGATGTAGAGAAGGAACAATGGTACGCCTTAAGAGAAGTGGTGCAAGAAATGTGGCATAAAGCAAAGCTCTTCAGTGACTTTGCAGAGGCCAACAAGGAGAACAAGACCATTAAGTTCCTGACAGTAGGTTCAACAAATGAGACACACAAAGGTTCAAGCATCTACCTTTATGAAGATGGTTTTTCTGTCAGTGAGAACTTTGAGCCGCCTTCAAAGCCTGAAACAGTGGCAATAAGTGATGTAAACCACAACAGTGTGACGCTGAAGATCTCTCCACCCAGATTTGGAGCAGAGGACATCACCTCCTACTCTGTGGAGTACTGTGTCAGTGGAGAGGATGGATGGAAACAGAAGACAGCATCAAAAGCTGAAGAAGTCACAGTGAGCGATCTGAGTCCTAACACAGAGTATATGTTCAGATGTAGAGCAGTGACCTCAGTAGGTGTTGGGCCAGCCAATGAAGTCCCTGCTTCCACTAAAACTTTACCTTGCGGCCCTCCTGGAAAACCTCGAGTCGAACCAAACTCAAGAGAGATATCAGTTAGCTGGGAGAAACCTGCTGAGCTTGGACAAGATGTCCATATTTTGAGCTACATGGTGTCGTACGCCAAAGCAGACAATGGGATGAAAGAGGAAGATCTCCAATGGAAGGAAATGATGGCAGGAACTGAAAAGGCGATCATATCAGGGCTTCAGTCAGGGACAGAATATGTTGTCAGGGTCAGATGTGATTGTGGTGAAGCTGGCAGAAGCAAAGAAAGCATCTCTGTTAATGTCCGCACAACAAAGAACATGCTAACAGAATCCCTCAAAAGTACAAGTGAAAAGATGAATTCTGATTCACCCTCAGTTTACAAACTGACTCTGACAGAAGAAGATATGAACATCGGTGGATGCCGAAGATTCAGTTTTGGCAAAGAAATCACAAGACAGAATCGCACTATAATGCTTTTTGGGGTGACCAGATCAGGAAAGTCCACTCTGATCAATGCAATGATCAACTACATAGTTGGTGTAGAGTGGAAGGACACTTTCAGATTCAGATTAGTTGATGATGGTCAGTCGAGATCACAAGCTGAAAGTCAGACCTCTGAAGTCACTGTGTACAAAATCAACCACCAGGAGGGTTTTAAAATCGACTACTCACTGACCATTGTTGACACTCCAGGCTTTGGAGATACAGGAGGTATAGAAAGAGACGAGGAGATCATCGAACATCTGCGCAATCTCTTCTCTGCTGAGAGATTCAGTGAAATTGACGCTGTGTGTTTCGTAGCTCCGTCTGCTTTAGCACAACTCACACCATCACAGGAATGTTTGTTGGTTTCTGTGTTCTCAATCTTTGATAAAGATGTGGCAGAAAACATCCGGGTTCTGGTGACATCTGCAGACGACCAGCAACCACCAGTTCTAGAGGCCATCAATGCTTCAGGTGTCCCATGTCCTAAAACTAAAGACGGGCTTCCAGTTCACTTCAAATTCAATAATTCAGCGTTGTTTACAGACAACAAATCATCTGCAGCAGAAGGAATGAGTGAGCATGATGGAGATGAAGATGGAGGCTTTGATCAGATGTGTTGCAACATGGGGACGAAAGGCATGAAGAAGTTCTTTGATGCTTTAAATATCATAGAAACCAAAAGCTTAGAAATGACAAAAAACATCCTCGGAGAAAGAAAGTATTTTGAGAAGTCACATGAACATTGGAAGAAGCAGCTTATAGCTGCCATAACTGAACATAGTGTGATGGGCAGGGAATGGTTCCCACTGGTGGGTACTTTTAAGTTTAATGAGTTTGTCGAAATGACATTGAAAGCTACTGATTTTTTCGACAAACTTAAAGAGAAAACACTGAAGCCAAAACCTCTCTCCCCTATAGACTACATCAAAATGCTTATTGAGGAAGAGAAATCTGAGGCCAGGCCAGGCTGGGAGGATCGAGTTAAAGGCCTGGAAGATTTTTCTAATTTGTGGTCCATGTATTTCCCTTCAAAGTCTTAGAGCGGTTGCCTGCCAATCAGAAGGTTGGGGGTTTGATCCCTGGCCCTTCAGTCCCATGTTGAAGTGTCTTTGGGCCAGACACTGAACCTCCACTGAACCTCGAGATTCCCCCGATGCTGCTCCATCGGTGTGTAGATGGGTATAATGACATGTATAATATATAATATTATATTAATAACATTTCAGTGGGTCCACATTGTGTTTTTGGACCATTAACCCTTGTGTTGTCTTAACCCTGATCGTGGAACTTTTGGTTTTTCTGGGTCAAGCTTATTTTTAACGTTTTTGTCACTTTTCGTTACCCGATGTTTTTGAGCTTTTCCCGATGTTTTTGTCACCTTTGATGACTTTTTTCTGCGCTTTGTTTTTTTCTTAAATGCCATAACATTGCATACAACACCCAAATTCAATAAGACTAGTGAACTAATCATTTATTTTAATTATAAAGAGCGTCGTACGGAACCATCTACGTTTTTTTTTTTCATTTTCATTTTGAATGAAAGAAACCCAATTTTCTGATATAGTAACATTTAAAAATGAGTAAAATTTGACCCGAGGACACCAGGAGGGTTAACTTTAGTCACCATCATGTCGATTATTAACCCGTTATTGGGCGTTATCAAGACGCATACTTGCTTCTTAGCGTGTCTATCAACGCCGTTCGGCCTCCATTGACTTACATTACCTTGCAGTAGCGTGTGTCTTTCCACCGTAGTATGAAAGGGCGAAAATCTGAGTATGGAGGGTGGTCGGGGGGGTCAAACACAAGACTTTCACCCAGGATTGTGTCCCGTGTGTTACGTTTCCTTCGTGTCCCACTTGGTTAACCCTTGTATTGTATTCGGGTCAAATTGACCCATTTCAAATTTTTACAAGAAGAAAAAGTTAAATTTTTTTTACCTAAAAACCAACGGCCTTCTCTTATTTTCTGTGAAACACGTATTTCTGACTGAATTCAGAAAATGACTCCGGATAAGACCACAGACGGAGTGCGGACCCAAAGGATACGAGGGTACAAGGGTTAAGAAAGTGGGCGTGTATGTTTACGCGACGTTGTGATGTCATGCTATCTCTGCAGAACTGAACATTTGTATTTCCATTAATTTAATTCAATGTTTCCTTTATTAATCCCACAAGGGGAAATTACAACGTACACTCTGTTGTTATTACACACATTACACACAGGAACTACACACACATGCTCAGGTCCCCTCGACCATGAAAAACACTTTTGACATCCCTTTCTCAATGTTTTGTCACTTTTTCCAATTTCTTTGATGCTTACTTACAGTGTTTTTGATGTTTTTGAAGTTTTTGAAGATTTCTGTGTAGCTTTTGTAACTTTTTCCAATGTTTTTGACACTTGAGGTGTTTTTGAAGTTTTTGAAGATTTTTTTTTGGTAGCTTGTGTCACTTTTGTTGTTTATTACGCTTTTATCCCCAACGTTTTGTCGCCTGTTCAACATTTTCGACCTCCCATATTTCTGGTATTCAAAAGAAAAACTGGAAATGGGTCAAATTTGTCCCCAGGACAACGTGAGGGTTGATTCAGGTTTTCAAACCGCAATATCAGCTTCTTGTTACATTTTTAAGATTCTTTTATTTACTCTTCAATGTATTTTTTCTGAGATGTGAAGAACATAATTAATGCGAGTGATGTTAAAGACTTATTATATTGATGTTTATTTATTAACGTGTTATTGTCCTCCTGAATCATAAAGAAACCTTTTGTTGAAAATACATTATACATAAATACATTATACATACAAACATTATACATACAAATAAACATTATACAAACAAACATTATACATACATACATTATACATGCTTAAATACATTTTTTTCCTGTAACCTTGTTCATATTTCTACTCTGGGATAGCAGCTTCCTGCTCAGTTTAACATGCTTATCCACTAT
>JABXJD010000529.1:162500-197500 GCA_013375575.1 Percina caprodes | reverse complement strand
TTGAGTCCAAGACCGGACTCGAGTACTACAGCCCTGTTGCGTCCCCTAACTTGGACTTTGTTATAATCCTGTTAAACTGTCATCTCTGTCTCGGTGTTGTCTGCGTTCGGGTTCAACCGAGTCCACTCGTAACACATGTGCCTGTACACCGAGAGGTGGAGCAACACTGAGACAGCAGAGCTTCTACGTCACATTTCCCCATTTAATCAGATGAAGGTGTCAGATGCTGCAGTGCTGCGATGGAGACGAGTCTCTGGGTTTCTCTCTGAAGGAAAATCAACTGAATCCGTCAGGTTTTATCACCAAAACAGCAGAATCTGCACCACCAGTTGTGAGTACGCTGTCCTCCAACGCTCAACTCCACTCAACTGCTGCTCAAATGTAGTTAACCCCGTTAACACTTCTGTTAATGCTTTCATCGATGTTTTTCACTTTTTCTTACGCTTAGGTCCCTTTTTCAACACTTGACGCTTCTTTTTTGTCAATTTTTGACGTTTAACACTACGTAACACTAACTTATTAACTTTAGTTTTACAGTTATTTTTGGAATTTATGGTCAATAAAGCTCATTTATAGGAAATTATACCTACTGTTTGAGTTAGAAAAGCAGAAATGAGGAATTATTGAGACTAAAATTAAAGGAATGGATGTTGATGATAATCACAGACTGGAATATGTCAACTTTTACTCAATACTATTTCAAAAACACTTCCATTTGGTTTCAAATGCTATAAAATTGAATATGAGATTAGTACTACTGTAGTATTAGTTCTACCACTGTTTTGAAGTATCACTATATGTCATTCTGGGGGTCTATACTTACAGATTCTGGGTGTGATGACACTGTTTTTGCTTTTATATCAACAAATAACCCAAAATTATTGTCTAGATAATGTTATGCATAAGATGTATTTTTATTTTTTTATATCTGTCCTGGACTTGGTCTTCTCTTGGACTCAAACCTCTTTGGACTCGGTCTTGACTTGGTCTCAACTAGCCCTTGTCTTGGACTGGACTAAGGTGGTCTTGACTACAGCCCTGCTGTGTATAATAAAAATAAGTGAAAACATTGAATTTCCCTACGAAGGATTACTACGGTATACATTACTATACGTTACTAACATATAACAGAGCTGGGGGACTAAGGCCTTTCAGTTCTTCAGCCTCCCCAAAAGGCTCTGAGCGTTACAATGACTCAGCAGCTCCTCTCTGAGAGGAAACGCCCTCTCGTTGGGGACTAAGCTGTACAGATAACGGGTATCAGCCGAAGCAGCAGTAGAAGGTGTTTGAGGCAGTGAGCTGTAGAAGCCACCAGAGGGAAGCAGGGTCCAGGTTCTAGTCCTGAGAACCGCTGTCATTGGGAAACATATGAGCAGAAAACATTTAGTATATGTCAGAGTAGGCCTGCACGATCTGGGGAAAATATGAATCACAATTTGTTTTTGCTTAGAATCAGGGCTGTAGTCAAGACCACCTTAGTTGAGTCCAAGACCAGGACTAGTCAAGTCCAAGTCAAGACTGAGTCCAAAGAGGTTCTAGTTCATGTCAAGACAGAGTCCAAAAAGGTCAGAGTCAAGACCGAGTCCAGGACAGAAAAAAAGGTCTTATGCATGACAGTATCAAGACCATTATTTTGGGTTTCACTTTCCCTCCAATATTATTATCAACATAATAAAGACACCTGGACTCGGTCCAGACCAAAAACCATATCTGGCAAGACCAGTGGCTGAGACCGAGACAAGTCCGAGTCCAAATACCAGCGAGTTGAGACAAGTCCAAGACCATAGAAAAACTCGAGGACTTGAAGATTTTTCATAAGCTTTGGGTATTGATACTTGAGCCTTGTTTTGTATTATAACCATAGAAATAAAATAATGTATTTAATGTTTCCTTTATTAGTCCCACAAAGGGAAATTACAATTTACACTCTGTTGTTACACATAGGCCTGAACTACACACACATGCTCAAGTCCTATACATGCACTAATGGAGAGATGTCAGAGTGGGGGGGTCTGCCCATGGAAAAGCGCCCCAACAGTTGGGGGTTCGGTGCCTTGCTCAAGTGCACCTTGGCAGTGCCCAGGAGGTGAACTGGCACCTCTCCAGCTACCAGTCCACCACCATACTTTGGTCCGTATGGGGACTTGAACCCTGACCCTCCGGTTCCCAACCCTACCGACTGAGCTACTGAGTTTGACTGACTGCATGTCCGATCTGGGCAGACAGGCAACCGCAGTATGGTCAACTCGTTGATCAGGCTTCAAATGACCACGACCAGCAGTCCTGAGACCGGGGAATATTTAGCCATCCTTGCGAGCCGTGTCAATTTTTTTTGCGACAAGATCCTCGATGGGCATTTGTTTGTGGTTGTTTTCAGAAAACATCCTATTGTATAAATGTCCAACTTCTTGCTTTTGAATAATGTTTGTCTATTGCACCAGTTGAAGTCAAAATGTCAGGGTGGTTTAACATATTACCAAATATTTCAGTCAGACAGGTGAACTAATAAAGCTGTTATTCATTTTTGTCCGGTCCAGGCTGAGCGATGGACTCCAAAGCCAGCAGGACGATGGAGGTGGCGGCGCTCGGCCGACCTTTTGGCCTCGGGATGTTGTACGACTGCCGCGATGACTCAATCATCCCCGGTAAGGAGTCTTAACGCTTCACCGTCACACTTTCATCGTAGACATGTTCAGCAACATTTTATCTCAGATCTTTTCATCTTTAGCTCATTTTTATTGGTGATCCAGAGTCTTTGAATGTGATCAGTCAATGCTGCACCGGTAGGTACTCTTCTGGTATTGGGATAGAAAGAGAAGGAACAGATGTTTCCTGACACAATGTTAAGGATATTCTGGAGAACCCACAGATCGTTCTGTGAACAGTTATAAACTTCTTTCTACCAAAGAAGTAACACCAAATAAGCTTGTATTGAAATGTACCCCAGCCGCGCCAGGTGAGCCCAGAAAATGTGGCCTCCCCCCAACGCACTTGCCTGCGATCTGCACGCAGTGCTGCATTCAAGAGCATAAATAATGCTCAATACCACAGATAAGTGTCACAGAGTTCAAACTGATCTCCATCTTTGCTCTACAAAGCATAAAGGACTCTCTTTATTATCAGAATCAGAAAGAGATTTATTGCCAAGTAAGAAACAAATTTCTTGCCTTTGTGGTTGGTGCATACATAAAGATCAATATATTCAGCATTAGTATGAATAAACAATAAATACAGGAACCAATATATGCAGTATAGCTGTTATACGTGCTCTTGGAGGAATTTAAAATTAAATAAATTCAGTTTGTGTCTCTTTTCGGATGTAACAACACCTTCTCCTGGCTGGTTATGAAAGTTTAACTTTGCCTAATTTTAGTTTATTCTTTTGCAGGATTGACACTGTGGGACCGTGGTGACCTGGAGAATCATATTGGAGAAAGACCACAGAACTACAATGATTTTGAGATACTGGCCTCTGAATCAATTTCAGACAAAACGTCAGCACTAAATGTTGAAGCATCACTGAAGGCAAGTTTTTTAGGTGGACTGGTAGAGGTTGGGGGTTCGGCCAAGTACCTGAATGATAGTAAGACTTCCAAAAATCAGGTCAGAGTAACTCTGAACTATAAAGCTACCACAAAGGTCAAGGAACTGTCGATGGATCATCTTGGAAGAGACAAAGTGAAGCATCCGTATGTCTTTGATCAAGGATTAGCAACACATGTAGTCACAGCTATTCTTTATGGGGCACAAGCCTTCTTTGTCTTTGACCGGGAGGTTTCTGAGAAGGAAGATCATCAAGACATTCAGGGCAACTTGAAGGTGATGATCAAGAAGATTCCCAGCATTACCATAGAGGGTGAAGGTTCCTTAAAAATGGAAGACAAGGACAAAGAACATGTTGACAAATTCTCCTGCAGATTCTTTGGAGACTTTTCCCTTCAGAAACCTCCGACATCCTTTCAGGATGCAGTAGAAGTCTACCAAAGCCTCCCAAAATTGTTGGGAGCCAACGGAGAAAACGCCATACCAATGAAGGTCTGGCTGTTGGCCCTGACAAGTTTAGATTCTAATGCTGCCAAACTTGTCCGTCAGATAAGTATAAGATTAGTTCAAGAATCCCAGAGTGTCCTGGAGGACTTCAGTGAGCTGGAAATGAGGTGCAATGATGCACTGAGGACCACCACTGCACAGCAGTTCCCAGAGATTGGCAACAAGATTAAAACATTTAGAGAAATGTGCTCGGAATTCAAGCTGGACTTCCAACAAACCTTGGCAAAGAAACTTCCATCAATCCGAGGAGGAGGAGAAGAGGAGGCTGGGCTCGCAGAGATCCTGAAAAAGAGACATTCTTCTCCTTTCAACAGCAAAAACCTGTACGAGTGGGTGGACTGTAGAGAGAGAGAAATCTACACCTTACTGACTTTCACCAACATGATGAAAAACACCAAGATCGTCTCATCTCAAACAGACATGTACAAAGAAAGTCTCAGTGCTAAACATGCTGTGTGCTTTGTCTTCACCTCACTAGGAAGTGATGAACCGTACCTCTCAGCTTTATCAAACTACTTAAGACAAACACCAGACGAACCTCAGCATGCACATACTTATGATGTAGAGAAGGAACAATGGTACGCCTCAAAAGAAGTGGTACAAGAAATGTGGCATAAAGCAAAGCTCTTCAGTGACTTTGCAGAGGCCAACAAGGAGAACAAGACCATTAAGTTCCTGACAGTAGGTTCAGCAAATGAGACACACAAAGGTTCAAGCATCTACCTTTATAAAGGTGGTTTTTCTGTCAGTGAGAACTTTGAGCTGCCATCAAAGCCTGAAACAGTGGCAGTAAGTGATATAAACCACAACAGTGTGACGCTGAAGATCTTTCCACCCAGATTTGGAGCAGAGGACATCACCTCCTACTCTGTGGAGTACTGTGTCAGTGGAGAGGATGGATGGAAACAGAAGACAGCATCAAAAGCTGAAGAAGTCACGGTGAACGATCTGAGTACTAACACAGAGTATATGTTCAGATGTAGAGCAGTGACCTCAGTAGGTGTTGGGCCAGCCAATGAAGTCCCTGGTTCCATTAAAACTTTACCTTGCGGCCCTCCTGGAAAACCTGAAGTTGAACCAAACTCAAGTGAGATATCAGTTAGCTGGGAGAAACCTCCTGGGCTTGGACAAGATGTCCACATTTTGAGCTACATGGTGTCGTACGCCAAAACAGACAATGGGATGAAAGAGGAAGATCTCCAATGGAAGGAAATGATGGCAGGAACTGAAAAGGCGATCATATCAGGGCTTCAGTCAGAGACAGAATATGTTGTCAGGGTCAGATGTGATTGGGGTGAAGCTGGCAGAAGCAAAGAAAGCATCTCTGTTAATGTCCGCACAACAAAGTTCACGCTAACAGAATCCCTCAAAAGTACAAGCGAAAAGATGAATTCTGATTCACCCTCAGTTTACAAACTGACTCTGACAGAAGAAGATATGAACATCGGTGGATGCCGAAGATTCAGTTTTGGCAAAGAAAGCACAAGGCAGAATCGCACTATAATGCTTTTTGGGGTGACCAGATCAGGAAAGTCCACTCTGATCAATGCAATGATCAACTACATAGTTGGTGTGGAGTGGAAGGACACTTTCAGATTCAGATTAGTTGATGATGATCAGTCGAGATCACAAGCTGAAAGTCAGACCTCTGAAGTCACTGTGTACAAAATCAACCACCAGGAGGGTTTTAAAATCAACTACTCACTGACCATTGTTGACACTCCAGGCTTTGGAGATACAGGAGGTATAGAAAGAGACGAGGAGATCATCGAACATCTGCGCAATCTCTTCTCTGCTGAGAGTTTCAGTGGAATTGACGCTGTGTGTTTCGTAGCTCCGTCTGCTGTAACACAACTCACACCATCACAGGAATGTTTGTTGGTTTCTGTGTTCTCAATCTTTGGTAAAGATGTGGCTGAAAACATCCGGGTTCTGGTGACATCTGCAGACGGCCAGCAACCACCAGTTCTAGAGGCCATCAATGCTTCAGGTGTCCCATGTCCTAAAACAGAAGACGGGCTTCCAGTTCACTTCAAATTCAATAATTCAGCATTGTTTACTGACAACAAATTATCTGCAGCAGAAGGCATGAGTGAGCATGATGAAGATGAAGATGAAGATGGAGGCTTTGATCAGATGTGTTGGAACATGGGAACAAAAAGCCTGAGAAGATTTTTAATTTCTTTGAATGTCATAGACACCAAAAGCATGACAATGACTAAAGAGGTCCTCAGAAAAAGAGAGCAGCTCAGGAATTTGTATAAAACGTTGCAAATGCAGGTTAATGTTGGGTTAGACGAGCTTGAGAAAATAAAAGGGAAAGCTGAATATGTCCGTGTGATGGCTGAGGTAGACACACTGATAGAGAGATCTACTGAGTGTTTCAACAAACTTAAAGAGAAAACACTTAAGCCAGATCCTGTCTTTACTGCCAAGTACATTGACATGCTCGCTGAGGCAGAGATATCTGAGGCTAAGCCAGGCTGGAAGCAACGAGTTCGGTCTCTGGAAGCCATACAGAAACGATATCACCGCTTTTTTTATACTCCAGGAAAAGTTTGAATATAGACCTTAACAAGAGTTAAACCGAGGGCATTCTAAAGTGCAACCATCAATAAACCATCAGCAAATTTCTCTTTGCCATATCTTGCCATGACCACTTAAGCCTGTCGGAAAAACTAAACCGAAATCCAATGATTATAGAAGTTATGTCCCATTGACATTTTTTTTCTTCTTCATTGGTGCTTATGGCGAGGAAAAGGCTTAACGTGGTTAAATGTACCTAAACAACCATCAATGATCACCAAATTTATCTTCGCCATATCTTGCCATGAACTCTTAACCCATGTATGGTATTCGGGTCAAATTGACCCATTTCAGTATCCATGTTTTCTACCTTCTATCAGCGGCCTTTCCTTATTTCCTGTGATAAACGTGTATTCCTGACTCAGAACATTATTCTTGATATGACACTTATGTTGTTTCCATAGTGATTTTAACATGAATTATAACCTTTTAATTGTGTGCTAGTAGAGACTGATGCATTCCCTGAACATATATGTTATCTCAGCAGTTTAAAATTGAGATAAATATAATATTAATAATAGATTATGAAGTAACATTTTATTCCAGAATTGTTTTTAAAACCCATAAAGAAGTCCCGAGGGATACGAGAGGGTCCCGAAGTGACGACAACACAAGGGTTAAGGGTTTCAAAAATCACTATACCGAAATCCACTGATTATAGACGTTATCTCCCATCAACCTTTTCTTCTTCATTGGTGCCCATGGCGAGGAATAGGCTTAACGTGGTTAAATGTACCTAAACCATCAATGATCACCAAATTTCTCCCTCACATTGCTCCTCATAACCACTGAAAACTGTCAAAGAATCAGTGACATATTCAATATCACTGATAGGTTTTTGGTACATTAAACCACGTTAAACTTGTTCCTTACAACTGCTCGGCTGTTTTTGATCATTTTGAGCCAGTGACTTTTTCTTTCGTAGAGGAGGTTGTTGGTCACTTGAAGCCCTCGGGTTCTCCGAATGATGCTGTCCCCCCTCGACTATTTAAGGAGGTTTTCCCCACCGTAGGACCATCTGTTGTTGCTGTTATAAATAGTAGTCTGACCTCGGGTGTGGTCCCTGAAATTTTAAAACATGCAGTAATTCAACCTTTGATTAAAAAACCTGCTCTAGATCCATTAGTTCTTGCTAATTTCAGGCCTATTTCTAAATTGCCCTTCCTTTCAAAAATCTTAGAGAAGATTGTGTACAGTCAATTATTGGCCTTTTTGGAAGAACATAAAATACTAGAGGTTTTCCAGTCTGGCTTTAAAACCTTGCACAGCACCGAAACCGCACTTTTGAGAGTTTTTAATGATATCTTTTTAGCAACTGACTCTGGTGACTGTGTTATCCTTGTGCTTTTAGATCTAACTGCTGCATTTGACACAGTGGATCATGAAATATTGATTTCACGTTTAAGGCAGTGGGTGGGCATCAGTGGCATAGCACTGGAGTGGTTTAGGTCATACTTAGCAGCTCGAACGTTTTGTGTTAGCATAGGTGAATATGTATCCTCCTCTGCTCCTCTCTTGTGTGGGGTCCCACAGGGCTCAGTCCTCGGCCCTCTACTTTTCTCTTTGTATTTGCTTCCACTTGGTTCCATACTTAGAAAGTACGGCATTTCTTTCCACTGTTACGCAGATGACAGTCAGATTTATGTACCTCTTAAAAAGAAAAATGATAACTCTGTTGGACAACTACTCAATTGTCTCGACGACATAAAGGTCTGGATGGCTCTGAACTTTTTAAATTTCAATGATAACAAAACAGAAGTGATGGTTTTTGGAGGCACCACTGGGACCCGGCCTGTAGATCTGGGCTCCTTGGCACTCTATATTAAACCTAGCATTACAAACCTAGGAGTTAAAGTGGACCCTGAGCTTAAATTTGACAGTCAAATCAAAGCTGTTGTCAAATCAAGCTTCTTTCATTTGAGGCAGCTGGCCAAAATAAAGCCAATTCTGTCGAGACAACATTTTGAAACTGTAATCCATGCCTTTATAACTACACGGCTGGACTACTGTAATTCATTATATGTGGGGGTTAGTGGGTCCTACATCACCCGTCTCCAGATGATCCAAAATGCAGCAGCACGTCTTTAACGGGTAGACGTAAACATGAGCACATCTCCCTATTTTAGCCTCATTACACTGGCTGCCTATTCAATTTAGGATCAATTTTAAAATTTTGTTATTTGCTTTTAAATCACTAAATGGTCTTGCCCCGCCATACCTCTCTGAGCTTTTACATTCTTATAAACCCGTCCGCGCTCTCAGGTCAGATGATCAGCTGCTCCTGACTGTGCCTAAAACTAAGCGTAAGCTCAGAGGGGACCGTGCCTTTGCTGTGGCTGCCCCTAAACTGTGGAATGATCTGCCTTTGCATGTAAAGCAGGCCTCTTCTTTATCTGTTTTTAAAACCCTTCTTAAAACCCATCTTTTCTCTTTGGCGTTTGACACCCAGTAAGATGTCGACTTCATTTACTTGTTTTTATTTGTTACTTTGTGTGTTTTTATTGTATTGTTATTAATTGTACATATGTTTAGGTTTATTTTATGTACAGCACTTTGGTCAACTTTGGTTGTTGTAAAGTGCTTAACAAATAAAGTTGGTATGGTATGGTATGGTACAATAGCCTCAAGGAAGGAGAAACGCTAAATGTCAGATTACATTTCTATCCTGTAACCCTGTTCATATTTCTACTCTGGGTTAGCAGCTTCCTGCTCAGTTTAACATGCTTATCCACTATTATATTAGATATTAAGTTGATTTTCTGGGATATTTAAAAAGATGAAGATATTGTGGATAATATAACTGACTCCTGATATCCAGTATATCTACTCCATGTTATTGGGGTAATACGCTGGCTGCCACTGAAATAATGGAGAAATTATTCAAAAATAAAGAATAAATGAATGTTATTACGCCTCAAGTGTTGTCTGTTGTCCTCTGATGTGTCAGCGCGGCCTTCTTTACGCTCTTTGCCAAGTACAAATCTCTACTTTCATTAATTTTGGGGCGTCTTATTCAATTTTATAGCATTTGAAACCAAATTGAAGTGTTTTTGAAATAGTATTGAGAGTAAAAGTTGACATATTCCAGTCTGTGATTATCATCAACATCCATTCCTTTAATTTTAGTCTCAATAATTCCTAATTTCTGCTTTTCTAACTCAAACATTAGGTATAATTTCCTATAAATGAGCTTTATTGACCATAAATTCCGAAAATAACTGTAAAACTAAAGTTAATAAGTTAGTGTTACGTAGTGTTGAAAATGTCAAAAAAAGTGACAAACATTAAAAAAAAGCCTAAAAATTATTGAAAGAAGAGACAAAATCATAAGTCAAAAGTGTTGATTTTATTTTGAGGGGAAGACAACAAGAGGGTTAAGTTGGGGTGTAAAGCCACTAAATGAAACTTTGAGTTTTAATTTTATATTACTTCTCAAAATTCAATAATTTGAAGCTATGTGCGTAGTTTCCTTCGCCCCCTTTCCAGACCTCTACGGTGTATATGGGCGTCCGCTCCACCAACATCCACTCCAAAATGTAATGGTTTCTTCTTTGCTCCATGCTACTATCTTTAACCAAGTTTCATGGAAATCAGGCCACTAGTTTTTTATTATTATCCTGCTGACAGACAAACAAACCAAATACACAACCTCCTTGGCAGGGTTAATAAAGGGACGTACTTCTACTACCTTTACATTAAAAAAAAAAAGTTTAATTTGACATTAACAGAGTGTATTAGTGATATCTGTAGCTTTAGAAGTGTTTTTTGGGGATGTGTGTGTTGCATGAGCTCACACAACAGACTTAATCATAGTGAAACTTTCTTTAACCTTTTACATCTTAGGATAACATAACCTGACAACATATTCTATTGAAGGTGTGGCCGTCCAACCTTAGCTTCGTTCCTCTGCAGCTATGTTGTTTACAGATAACAGATTTACTGAGGAAACAGTTCAGAGAACCAGAACAAATGGAAAAGTTTTCTGGAATCTGCACCAACCGGTCAGACTGTGCATGTGCCAGTTTCAAACTATCTCCTGATACTATCTTATATTTTTTACTGAAAAGGCCTTTCTGTTTTTAACTGACAGGACATTATTTGACATGTGGACATCAAGTGACTTTGTAAAAATGTCCTTTGTCCATATTTGTCTGAACTCCTGCCTAAATACCTTTACTGCATACCTACATTTAAGACCTGATCCAAATCAGAGCCTTGGAAAACCTACTCAGAATCAACATTTAGCCAAAAAATACTCTCTAGGAAAACGACTCAAGCTGAAAGTGAGCCAATGAAAGTCCCACTGGGTCTGAGGAGGAAAAGACTCATATCCAAAATGTGAACGCGACGGTGGAAAAGACATGCAGTACATGCCCACAAATGTAATGTTAAGTAATTGTAAATGTGCTGTATTTATATAGCGCTTTTCTAGTCTTAACAACTACTCAAAGCTCTTTTCCATAGAACAGGAACCATTCACACACATTCATACACTGTGGCCGAGGCTGCTGTACAAGGTGCCACCTGCTCATCAGATACACACTCACACACATTTACACTCCAATGGCATCGGGGGAAACTCGGGGTTCAGTGTCTTGCCCAAGGACACTTCGACATGGGACTGCAGGACCAGGGATTGAACCACCAACCTTCTGATTGGCAGGCAATTAAATCAAAGAAGTTAGAAGACTTTCACTTCTTTCACCAACAATAAGACATTCTGTAGTCAACGGGGCAATAGTGGAGGAAGCTTTTATTATTGTAGGAGCATCAGAAGAGGCGTAAGTTATTGCTTTCAGAGGGTTAGGGCCTATAGTGAACACCCCCTCCGACCTGTTTGTAGCAGCTGGCACACCTGTGGACCTTGAGACAAACTAGTGCCAAGACTGAGCATCTACCTGTTATGTCCCCACCAATCCTCTTTCCTGTGGTGAATGGTTCCTCCTAACTGGTTTGACGGCACAGAACCAGTCAGAGCTCCAGGCGGTGCAGCTGTGGGACGTCCCACGTCTCCTCTACACCTTACTGCCAATCAGATCTGACTCAGTGAAATGAGATTTCAGAGAAACAACTCAGGACTTAAAGCTGAGACAGACTGAGCACGCTCAGTTGATGCTTCACCTGCAGACACACAGGTAAAAACCCGCACACATATACACACACACACACACACACACACACACACACACACACACACACACATACAGTAACAAAAAAACTAATTACAGGGCCTAACGTTAAACCAAATGATTGAAATAAATAACTGAACGTGTAACAGCATATTATGGAGAAATGAGATCTTGTGTTTGTTGAGTTCAAACCTAATTATTGTTTCCAGAAGTCAAGACTAAACCACATCACCTTGGTGACAGGTGACCACGTAATCGTTTTGTATGAACTATTTTTATTAGTAATTTCAGGCTATTCAGAAAAACATAAATGTGCAGGAACTACAGGTATGTATTTATAATATTATGAATGAAATGTGCGTTATTTGGAAGAAAGAGGTGTGATTTAATTCATTAATTCCATTAGAGTTTTATTCTAATACAGTACAGGATCCTGTGTGACAGGTTTCTGGTGATTTCAATACTCAGTTCTTAGTGGTAGAAGTAGCACAATACTCAGTTCTTGGTCAATGGTCAAAACACTGACAGACGCAGCTTTAATAACTTATACTGCCATCTAGTGTATGAAGAGGGTAACTGATCATATGCAGTAGCTGCATTATCAGAATTATTTGTCCCTCATATCTGCAACCTTTGAACAAGGTGTGGAGTTGTCTTCCCATTGATGCAACTTTTGTTTTTCTGGGTATGAATTTAAAATTAAAACTATTTGGTTGTCTTTTCTCAACACTTTGTAAAAGCCTCCCCCAACTAACCAGGACAACCAGTCCCACCCAGAATCAAAACACATCAGTTAGTACTGAAACTAAAAGCCTTTTCTCTTTGTCTATCACTAGGATCCCTTCCTGCTGCTGGTATAAATCAACGGATAATGTGAATCAGAGTCCATTGTTGTGAGCTCCCTCTTCAACTACAGAAACAACTGAAACCAAACATTTAAAACAGGTGAGCTTTCTGGATTAAACAGGAATAACTTCATTAACAGGATTAATTACACTTGTTGCTGCTAGTTATTATGTTATCATGTGAACAGATAATAATAATAACTAGGAAATTCTGCAGAAATTTTAACAGTGTGCCTACGAGTGGGTGCACATCCTAAACTATAATAAACTATAATAAAAATTAAAGTGTTACGTGTTTTAACCCTTCAGAGAGAGACCTTTTTAAAACCTATTTAAGACCTTCCTGTTTACCAGAAACAGCTACAACGTAGGTAGCGCTGAACCCACCAGACTCCATTTAAAAAACAGTCCTTTTAGCATGTATAGAGCCAACATATTTTGTAATACATGTAAATCAGTAAAGTATGTGTTTATTTTAACCAACACTAGAGTTTGTCATGGTTGGAAAAGTGTACAGAAGACCAAAAACAGCTTTTCATAGTTTTATTTGGTGTGTGTTGACTCTGAATGAAGTGTGTGTTACGATGCTAAAATGACTGTTTATTTACATGGAGTCTGGTGGGTGTGGTCCAGCGTGACATCATGTTAGCTGACCAATAACAACTCTTCTCCTTCCTTCCTCTCCTCCTCCTCTCCCAGTCTGTCTTCTATGAAACAGCTGTTGGTGTTGAGGCCTGAAGTCAGTTAGGAGTCAGTCAGTTGGTCTGTTAGTCCATCATGACATCATGTTAGTTGACAAATAACAACTCTTCTCCTTGTTGCTATGGTGATTTCCTCAGAGAAGAATCGGCAGTTGGTATGAACAGAGCCAAAAGTTTACATCCGATGGACTTTGGGAGAAACCGTGCTTGATATCTGAACGCCCATTCAGCCCAATAAACGCCAAAGTCTTGTCTTTGGTTTAACCTTTTAATCATGTTTCTACGTTAAAGTACAGTGATACAGCACGGTCCCAAAGGGGGGGGGGGTTAAGCCATGTTGAACGATTTCCTGAACATTTCCCATTCAAGTCAATGAGAATTTTTGTTGCCATTTTTTGCAGATTTTGTGAAAACTGCGGGGTCATAGCTCACCATTCCCGACCATTACACACGTTGTGATGTATTTTGTGTGTGCGTGTTGGCAACGCTCCGGGACTAGTAGTGGGACAAAAAACAGGCGGAATAATAAGTATGGGCAATAATAGTTAGTGCGTCAAAATGATAATATCATATCTTCATCGTCAGGAGGGGGTTAATATGGTTGATCTATAAAATCCAAACCTGTCCATAATTATTCATTAGGAGTCTTTGTGTGTGAGTCCGCCTGATAAATATCAGTCCAGTTTCCTCTCTTATAGCAGTTCCTTAGTGAAGTATGTCTATTTAGCTGCTAAATGCTCCACTGTGTTTACCAGTGAAGAGGTCTCAGTATTATGAGCTCCAGGTGTTATGATCCAAACGAATCATCTTTGTGGAAGAACATGTGGCACAATGGAGATTTATTTAAAGAGGGGGGTGTGCATTTATTTAGCGTTTTCCCTTCCTCTTTGTTTTTATTTCTTAATGTAAATAAGTCTATTTACTGACATTGTACCTGTACAGTACATTTAAACTGGACCTTTTTGTTTTGAATTAGCAGCAAGTTTTTTACCTTTTTGATGTGAATATTTGAGGTGGTTAGATATTATAAGAAAAGTGAATTAACAAGCTGTTGTCCATTTTGTCCAGTTCAAACTGAGCGATGGACTCTAAAGCCAACAAGACGATTGAGGTGGCGGCACTCGGCCGGCCTTTTGGCCTCGGGATGTTGTACGACTGCCGCGAAGACTCACTTGTCCCCGGTAAAGATACTTATACAGTATTTTCGTGACCGTAGAATCTGCCATTCAGAATCATTCAGAATACATAAAGGTGAGTCACTCAAATGGCGACCGCCATGTTGCGCCTCCATCTTTAAAATACATTAGCCAAAGATGAACATACCTTGAGCCAATATGAATGCTCTTTCTTTCTGAAATGACCTGTGATTGGCCAAAGTCTGCCACTAGATTTTGTAAAGCCTAAAATTAGAGCCAAGAGGAGGTGCTGAAAGTCTAGTTTTCTCTCAGACAACTTGAATTACAAATGAGAAATTATGGTTGAATTTTTTCCCAACAATGCCAAAAATTGCTTTAAGTATTTAAAGTCATAGTTAACTATGTTTTTATCTCAGATCTTTTGCTCAGTTTAGCAGGTCGTTCTGTCTTTTAAGACGTAACAACCCGTTCTTCTGTCTGGCCGGTTCTGAAAGCTTAACTTAATTTTTTGTGTTTTGCAGGAATGACATTGTGGGACCATGATGACCTGATGAGTCATATTGGAGAAAGACCACAGAACTACAATGATTTTGAGATAGTTGCATCAGAATCATTTGCAGATAAATCTTCAGCACTAAATGTAGAAGCATCGCTGAAGGCAAGTTTTTTAGGTGGACTGGTAGAGGTTGGGGGATCGGCAAAGTACCTGAATGACAGTAAGACTTCTAAAAATCAGGCCAGAGTAACTCTGAAATACAAAGCTACCACAAAGGTCAAGGAACTGTCGATGGATCATCTTGGAAGAGGCAATATGAAGAAGCATCCGTATGTCTTTGATCAAGGATTAGCAACACATGTAGTCACAGCTATTCTTTATGGGGCACAAGCCTTCTTTGTCTTTGACCGGGAGGTGTCTGAGAAGGAAGATCATCAAGACATTCAGGGCAATTTGAAGGTGATGATAAAGAAGATTCCCTGCTTTGCGATTGAGGGTGAAGGTTCGCTGAAAATGGAAGACAAGGACAAAGAACATGTTGACAAATTCTCCTGCAGATTCTTTGGAGACTTTTCCCTTCAGAAACCTCCGACAACCTTTCAGGATGCAGTAGAAGTCTACCAAAGCCTCCCAAAATTGTTGGGAGCCAACGGAGAAAACGCCGTACCAATGAAGGTCTGGCTGTTGCCCCTGACAAGTTTAGATTCTAATGCTGCCAAACTTGTTCGTCAGATAAGTATAAGATTAGTTCAAGAATCACAGATTGTCCTGGAGGACTTCAGTGAGCTGGAAATGAGGTGCAATGATGCACTGAGGACCACCACTGTACAGCAGTTCCCACAGATTTGCAACAAGATTAAAACATTTAGAGAAATGTGCTTTGAGTTCAAGCTGGAATTTCAACAAACCTTGGCAAAGAAACTACCGTCAATCCGAGGAGGAGGAGAAGAGGAAGTGGGGCTCGCAGAGATCCTGAAGAAGAGACATTCTTCTCCTTTCAACAGCAAAAACCTGCACGAGTGGATGGACTGTAGAGAGAGAGAAATCTACACCTTGCTGACTTTCACCAACATGATGAAAAACACCAAGGTCGTCTCATCTCAAACAGACATGTACAAAGAAAGTCTCAGTGTTAAACATGCTGTGTGCTTTGTCTTCACCTCACTAGGAAGTGATGAACCGTACCTCTCAGCTTTATCAAACTACTTAAGACAAACACCAGACGAACCTCAGCATGCACATACTTATGATGTAGAGAAGGAACAATGGTACGCCTCAAGAGAAGTAGCAAAGGAAATGAGACATAAAGCAAAGCTCTTCAGTGACTTTGCAGAAGCCAACAAGGAGAACAAGACCATTAAGTTCCTGACAGTAGGTTCAACAAATGAGACACACAAAGGTTCAAGCATCTACCTTTATGAAGATGGTTTTTCTGTCAGTGAGAACTTTGAGCCGCCTTCAAAGCCTGAAACAGTGGCAATAAGTGATGTAAACCACAACAGTGTGACGCTGAAGATCTCTCCACCCAGATTTGGAGCAGAGGACATCACCTCCTACTCTGTGGAGTACTGTGTCAGTGGAGAGGATGGATGGAAACAGAAGACAGCATCAAAAGCTGAAGAGGTCACAGTGAGCGATCTGAGTCCTAACACAGAGTATATGTTCAGATGTAGAGCAGTGACCTCAGTAGGTGTTGGGCCAGCCAATGAAGTCCCTGGTTCCACTAAAACTTTACCTTGCAGCCCTCCTGGAAAACCTCGAGTCGAACCAAACTCAAGAGAGATATCAGTTAGCTGGGAGAAACCTGCTGGGCTTGGACAAGATGTCCACATTTTGAGCTACATGGTGTTGTATGCCAAAACAGACAACAGGGTTAAAGAGGAAGATCTCCAATGGAAGGAAATGATGGCAGGAACTGAAAAGGCAATTATATCAGGGCTTCAGTCAGAGACAGAATATGTTGTCAGGGTCAGATGTGATTGTGGTGAAGCTGGCAGAAGCAAAGAAAGCATCTCTGTTAATGTCCGCACAACAAAGTTCACGCTAACAGAATCCCTCAAAAGTACAAGTGAAAAGATGAATTCTGATTCACCCTCAGTTTACAAACTGACTCTGACAGAAGAAGATATGAACATCGGTGGATGCCGAAGATTCAGTTTTGGCAAAGAAAGCACGAGGCAGAATCGCACTATAATGCTTTTTGGGGTGACCAGATCAGGAAAGTCCACTCTGATCAATGCAATGATCAACTACATAGTTGGTGTGGAGTGGAAGGACACTTTCAGATTCAGATTAGTTGATGATGGTCAGTCGAGATCACAAGCTGAAAGTCAGACCTCTGAAGTCACTGTGTACAAAATCAACCACCAGGAGGGTTTTAAAATCAACTACTCACTGACCATTGTTGACACTCCAGGCTTTGGAGATACAGGAGGTATAGAAAGAGACGAGGAGATCATTGAACATCTGCGCAATCTCTTCTCTGCTGAGAGTTTCAGTGAAATTGACGCTGTGTGTTTCGTATCTCCGTCTGCTGTAACACAACTCACACCATCACAGAAATGTTTGTTGGTTTCTGTGTTCTCAATCTTTGGTAAAGATGTGGCTGAAAACATCCGGATTCTGGTGACATCTGCAGACAGCCAGCAACCACCAGTTCTAGAGGCCATCAATGCTTCAGGTGTCCCATGTCCTAAAACTAAAGACGGGCTTCCAGTTCACTTCAAATTCAATAATCCAGTGTTGTTTACAGACAACAAATCATCTGCAGCAGAAGGGATGAGTGAGCATGATGAAGATGAAGATGAAGATGGAGGCTTTCATCAGATGTGTTGGAACATGGGAACAAAAGGAATGAAAAGGTTCTTTGTCGCTTTAAATATCATAGAAACCAAAAGCTTGACAATGACAAAAGAGGTCCTTGGAGAAAGAAAGCAGGTTGAGAAGTCACATGAAGATTTGCAGAAGCAGATTATAACTGACCTAACTGAAGATAGTGTGAGGGGCTTGGCGTGGTTCCCACTGGTGGTTAGTTCTAAGGTTAGTGAGTTGTTCACACTGATAGTGAGATCTACTGAGTGTTTCAACAAACTTAAAGAGAAAACACTGAAGCCAGATCCTCTCTCCCCTAGAGACTACATCAACATGCTTATTGAGGGAGAGAAATCTGAGGCCAGGCCAGGCTGGGAGAAACGAGTTAATCGCCTGGGAGATATCTCTTATTTGTGGTCCCTGTATTTGACTTCAAAGTCATAGAGCGGGCGCATGCCAATCAGATGGTTGGGTGTCCGATCCTTGATCCTGCAGTCCCATGTTGAAGTGTCTTTGGGCCAGACACTGAACCTCCACTGAACCTCGAGTTGCCCCCGATGCTGCTCCATCGGTGTGTAGATGGGTATAATGACATATATAATATATAATATTATATTAATAACATTTCAGTGGGACCACATTGTGTTTTTAGACCATTAACCCTTGTGTTGTCTTCCCGCTGACCGTGGAACTTTTAGTTTTTTTGGGTCAAGCTCATTTTGAAAGTTTTTGTTACTTTTCGTTACCCGATGTTTTTGAGCTTTTCCCAATGTTTTTGTCACCTGTGTTGATTTTTTTCTGCGCTTTGTTATTTTTTCTCAAATGCCATAACATTGCATAAAACACCCAAATTCAATAAGACTAGTGAACTGATCATTTATTTTAATTGTGAAGAGCGTCGTTTTTTTCATTTTCATTTTGAATGAAAGAAACCCAATTTTGTGAGATAGAAACATTTAAAAAATGGGTAAAATGTGACCCGAGGACACCAGGAGGGTTAACTTTAGTCACCATTACGTCGATTCTCATACTTGCTTCTTAGCGTGTCTATCAACGCCGTTCGGCCTCCATTGACTTCCATTATCTTGCAGTAGCGTGTGTATTTCCACCGTAGTATGAAAGGGCGAAAATCTGAGTATGGAGGTTGGTCGGGGGTCAAACACAAGACTTTCACCCAGGATTGTGTCCCATGTGTTACGTTTCCTTCGTGTCCCACTTGGTTACCCCTTGTATTGTATTCGGGTCAAATTGACCCATTTAAAATTTTTACAGGAAGAAAAAGTTACATTTTTTCTACCTAAAAACCAACGGCCTTCTCTTATTTTCTGTGAAACACGTATTTCTGACTGAATTCAGAAAATACTCCGGATATGACCACAGACGGAGTGCGGACCCAAAGGATACGAGGGTACAAGGGTTAAGAAAGTGGGCGTGTATGTTTACGTGACGTTGTGATGTCATCTTGCCGCCGCTATCTCTGCAGACCTGAACATTTGTATTTACATTAATTTAATTTAATGTTTCCTTTATTAGTCCCACAAGGGGAAATTACAACATACACTCTGTTGTTATTACACACAGGAACTACACACTCATGCTCAGGTTCCCTCGACCATGAAAAACACTTTTGACGTCCCTTTCTCAATGTTTTGTTGTCATTTTTCAATGTTTTTGACGCTTACTTACGGTGTTTTGGGTGTTTTTGTAGATTTTTTTTGTAGCTTGTGTCACTTTTGTTGTTTATTACGCTTTTATCCCCAACGTTTTGTCGCCTGTTCGACATTTTCGACCTCCCATATTTCTGGAATTAAAAAAGAAAACCTGGAAATGGGTCAAATTTGTCCCCAGGACAACGTGAGGGTTAATTCAGGTTTTCAAACCGCAATATCAGCTTCTTGTTGCATTTTTAAGATTCTTTTATTTACTCTTCAATGTATTTTCTCTGAGATGTGAAGAACATAAATAATGCGAGTGATGTTAAAGACTTATTATATTGATGTTTATTCATTAACGTGTTATTGTCCTCCTGAATCATAAAGAAACGTTTTGTTGAAAATACATTATACAAACAAACATTATACATACAAACATTATACATACCTACATTATACAAACATTATACAAACAAACATTATACATACAAAAATTATACATACATACATACATTATACATACAAACATTATACATGAAAACATTATACATACATACATTATACATACATACATTATACAAACAAACATTATACATACAAACATTATACATACAAAAATTATACATACATACATACATTATATATACATACATTATACATACATACATTATGCATACAAACATATACATACAAACATTATACATACATACATTATACATACAAACATTATACATACAAACATTATACAAACAAACATTATACATACAAACATTATACAAACAAACATTATACATACAAAAATTATACATACATACATACATTATACATACAAACATTATACATGAAAACATTATACATACATACATTATACATACAAACATTATACATACAAAAATTATACATACATACATACATTATATATACATACATTATACATACATACATTATGCATACAAACATATACATACAAACATTATACATACATACATTATACATACAAACATTATACATACATACATTATACATACAAACATTATACATACAAACATTATACATACAAACATTATACATACAAAAATTATACATACATACATACATTATACATACATTATACATACATACATTATACATACAAACATTATACATACGAACATTATACATACAAACAAACATTATACATACAAACATTATACATACATACATACATTATACATACATACATTATACATACATACATTATACATACATACATTATACATACAAACATTATACATACAAACATTATACATGCTTAAATACATTTCTTTCCTGTAACCCTGTTCATATTTCTACTCTGGGATAGCAGCTTCCTGCTCAGTTTAACATGCTTATCCACTATTATATTAGATATTAAGTTTTTATTTTCTGGGATATTTAAAAAGATGAAGATATTGTGGATAATATAAATGACTCCTGATATCCAGTATATCTACTCCATGTTATTGGGGTAATACGCTGGCTGCCACTGAAATAATGGAGAAATTATTCAATAATAAAGAATAAATGAATGTTATTACGCCTCCAGTGTTGTCTGTTGTCCTCTGATGAGTCAGCGCGGCCTTCTTTACGCTCTGCAGCTCCGTTTTCTCTTCCAGGACCTTTGAGGTCAGGCTGCTGACGTCCACTTCCATCCGTCTGACAGAAACACTGCAAAGTAACTCAGGACGTTTTCTCAGTACTTACTTAAGTAACTAGTTAAGTTTGGAGGTACTTGTACTCTAAACTGAAATTTGCTTTAGTTTTTCCATTTTCATACAGTACTTAATACTTGTACTTTATACACCTCAGAGGTGAATAGAGCTTTTTACCTCACTACATGTATCTTACAGCTATAATTACATGCTCCTGTCACACGGTGGGGGGCATGGGGAACTTTCCATAAGATCATCTCTCAATGCAAATCACACCAGATATTAAGCTAACTGACATAACACCATGCCGATCTCTAGTATCTCTGGGTAGGGAACAAGGGAACTTTATCAGGATGCATAGTATCCTGATCCATGAATAACTGGTCTTTAATAATAAAAATGTTCCTCTATGGGAATTTAACATAGGGGGGTGTATACTTATGCCCCCTGTATTTTAACATAGGGGGGTGTATACTTATGCCCCCTGTATTTTAACATAGGGGGGTGTATACTTATGCCCCTGTATTTTAACATAGGGGGTGTATACTTATGCCCCCTGTATTTTAACATAGGGGGGTGTATACTTATGCCCCCATAAGGGGGTGTATACTTATGCCCCTGTATTTTAACATAGGGGGTATATACTTATGCCCCCTGTATTTTAACATAGGGGGGTGTATACTTATGCCCCCATAAGGGGGTGTATACTTATGCCCCCTGTATTTTAACATAGGGGGGTGTATACTTATGCCCCCATAGGGGGGTGTATACTTATGCCCCTGTATTTTAACATAGGGGGTATATACTTATGCCCCTGTATTTTAACATAGGGGGTATATACTTATGCCCCCTGTATTTTAACATAGGGGGGGTATACTTATGCCCCTGTATTTTAACATAGGGGTGTATACTTATGCCCCTGTATTTTAACATAGGGGGTGTATACTTATGCCCCTGTATTTTAACATAGGGGGTGTATACTTATGCCCCTGTATTTTAACATAGGGGGTGTATACTTATGCCCCTGTATTTTAACATAGGGGTGTATACTTATGCCCCCATAAGGGGGTGTATACTTATGCCCCTGTATTTTAACATAGGGGGTATATACTTATGCCCCCTGTATTTTAACATAGGGGGGTGTATACTTATGCCCCCATAAGGGGGTGTATACTTATGCCCCCTGTATTTTAACATAGGGGGGTGTATACTTATGCCCCCATAGGGGGGTGTATACTTATGCCCCTGTATTTTAACATAGGGGTATATACTTATGCCCTGTATTTTAACATAGGGGTATATACTTATGCCCCTGTATTTTAACATAGGGGGTATACTTATGCCCCTGTATTTTAACATAGGGGTGTATACTTATGCCCCCTGTATTTTAACATAGGGGGTATATACTTATGCCCCTGTATTTTAACATAGGGGTGTATACTTATGCCCTGTATTTTAACATAGGGGGTGTATACTTATGCCCCTGTATTTTAACATAGGGGGTGTATACTTACGCCCTGTATTTTAACATAGGGGTGTATACTTATGCCCCTGTATTTTAACATAGGGGTGTATACTTATGCCCCTGTATTTTAACATAGGGGTGTATACTTATGCCCCTGTATTTTAACATAGGGGTGTATACTTATGCCCCTGTATTTTAACATAGGGGTGTATACTTATGCCCCTGTATTTTAACATAGGGGGTGTATACTTATGCCCCTGTATTTTAACATAGGGGGTGTATACTTATGCCCCTGTATTTTAACATAGGGGGTGTATACTTATGCCCCTGTATTTTAACATAGGGGTGTATACTTATGCCCCCATAGGGGGTGTATACTTATGCCCCTGTATTTTAACATAGGGGTGTATACTTATGCCCCTGTATTTTAACATAGGGGTATACTTATGCCCCTGTATTTTAACATAGGGGTATATACTTATGCCCCTGTATTTTAACATAGGGGTATATACTTATGCCCCTGTATTTTAACATAGGGGTATATACTTATGCCCCTGTATTTTAACATAGGGGGTATATACTTATGCCCCTGTATTTTAACATAGGGGTGTATACTTATGCCCCTGTATTTTAACATAGGGGTGTATACTTATGCCCTGTATTTTAACATAGGGGGTGTATACTTATGCCCCTGTATTTTAACATAGGGGTGTATACTTATGCCCTGTATTTTAACATAGGGGTGTATACTTATGCCCCTGTATTTTAACATAGGGGGTGTATACTTATGCCCCTGTATTTTAACATAGGGGTGTATACTTATGCCCCTGTATTTTAACATAGGGGTGTATACTTATGCCCCTGTATTTTAACATAGGGGGTGTATACTTATGCCCCTGTATTTTACAATAGGGGTGTATACTTATGCCCCTGTATTTTAACATAGGGGTGTATACTTATGCCCCTGTATTTTAACATAGGGGTGTATACTTATGCCCCCTGTATTTTAACATAGGGGTGTATACTTATGCCCCTGTATTTTAACATAGGGGGTGTATACTTATGCCCCTGTATTTTAACATAGGGGGTGTATACTTATGCCCCCTGTATTTTAACATAGGGAGTGTATACTTATGCCCCTGTATTTTAACATGGGGGGTGTATACTTATGCCCCTGCATTTTAACATAGGGGGGTGTATACTTATGCCCCTGCATTTTAACATAGGGGGGTGTATACTTATGCCCCTGTATTTTAACATAGGGGTGTATACTTATGCCCCTGTATTTTAACATAGGGGTGTATACTTATGCCCCTGTATTTTAACATAGGGGGGTGTGTACTTATGCCCCCATAGGGGGGTGTATACTTATGCCCCTGTATTTTAACATAGGGGGGTGTATACTTATGCCCCCTGTATTTTAACATAGGGGGGTGTATACTTATGCCCCCTGTATTTTAACATAGGGGGGTGTATACTTATGCCCCCATAGGGGGGTGTATACTTATGCCCCTGTATTTTAACATAGGGGGTATATACTTATGCCCCTGTATTTTAACATAGGGGGTATATACTTATGCCCCCTGTATTTTAACATAGGGGGGTATACTTATGCCCCCATAGGGGTGTATACTTATGCCCCTGTATTTTAACATAGGGGTATATACTTATGCCCCTGTATTTTAACATAGGGGGTATATACTTATGCCCCCTGTATTTTAACATAGGGGGGGTATACTTATGCCCCTGTATTTTAACATAGGGGGGTGTATACTTATGCCCCTGTATTTTAACATAGGGGGGGTATATACTTATGCCCCTGTATTTTAACATAGGGGTGTATACTTATGCCCCTGTATTTTAACATAGGGGGTGTATACTTATGCCCCTGTATTTTAACATAGGGGGTGTATACTTATGCCCCCTGTATTTTAACATAGGGGGTGTATACTTATGCCCCTGTATTTTAACACAGGGGGGTGTATACTTATGCCCCCATAGGGGGGTGTATACTTATGCCCCCTGTATTTTAACATAGGGGGGTGTATACTTATGCCCCTGTATTTTAACATAGGGGGTATATACTTATGCCCCTGTATTTTAACATAGGGGGTATATACTTATGCCCCTGTATTTTAACATAGGGGGTATATACTTATGCCCCTGTATTTTAACATAGGGGGTGTATACTTATGCCCCTGTATTTTAACATAGGGGGTATATACTTATGCCCCTGTATTTTAACATAGGGGGTGTATACTTATGCCCCTGTATTTTAACATATGGGGGTGTATACTTATGCCCCCTGTATTTTAACATAGGGGGGTGTATACTTATGCCCCTGCATTTTAACATAGGGGGGTGTATACTTATGCCCCTGCATTTTAACATAGGGGGGTGTATACTTATGCCCCTGTATTTTAACATAGGGGTGTGTACTTATGCCCCCTGTATTTTAACATAGGGGGATACTTATGCCCCTGTATTTTAACATAGGGGGTGTATACTTATGCCCCTGTATTTTAACATAGGGGGTGTATACTTATGCCCCTGTATTTTAACATAGGGGGTGTATACTTATGCCCCTGTATTTTAACATAGGGGTGTATACTTATGCCCCTGTATTTTAACATAGGGGGTGTATACTTATGCCCCTGTATTTTAACATAGGGGGTGTATACTTATGCCCCTGTATTTTAACATAGGGGGGTGTATACTTATGCCCCTGTATTTTAACATAGGGGGGTGTATACTTATGCCCCTGTATTTTAACATAGGGGGGTGTATACTTATGCCCCTGTATTTTAACATAGGGGGTGTATACTTATGCCCCTGTATTTTAACATAGGGGGTGTATACTTATGCCCCCTGTATTTTAACATAGGGGGTGTATACTTATGCCCCTGTATTTTAACATAGGGGGGTGTATACTTATGCCCCTGCATTTTAACATAGGGGGGTGTGTACTTATGCCCCTGTATTTTAACATAGGGGGTGTATACTTATGCCCCCTGCAGGTGGAATAACACATTTCCCATTTAATCAGATGAAAGTGAAAGATAGTCTCAGATGCTGCAGTGCTGCGATGGAGACGAGTCTCTGTGTTTCTCTCTGAAGAAAAATCCAACTGAAATCGTCAGGTTTTATCAACAAAACAGCAGAATCTGCACCAACAGCTGGTGAGTATCTGCTCAAATTTAATCAAACCAGATTCTGACGTTTTTGTACGTATACATAAAATTTAAAAAATGTAATTTTTTATCAGAACATGTAGATGGATCTAAAAAAAAAAACAGAGGCATCAGTCTTATAGACCTTGATCTGTGAAGTTTTGATAGGATTGTTCAGGAGGTCTCCACTAGCTTATAATAAGAAGTTGAGGATAATTCACTGAATTATAACAGAACATTACGGCCTTTCTGCCATTAACCTGACGAGGAGCAGCAGGAAGTCAGTCTGTTGCGGCTGCAGCAGTCCAACGAGGCGATGCTTTAACACACTGCGACGTGCTCGAGACTGTACTGCAATGATTTATTCCTCCACACGTAATATACAACTAGTACTGCAGTTACAACTGTAAAGTTACTTTGTGAGTTGAAATAAGTGCGTTAGAGCGGCGGTGTTTGGAAGTGCACAATATAATAATCAAGCAATAGAAATTAGATCATAAACAACACACAGTGTGTGGCTCCTACACAGTCTGTTTATAATAAAAATAACAGAGTAAAAGGTTTCCCCAAGAGGGATTAATAAAGTATAATATAGTGTTATTAATGACGAGATGTGCGGACTAAGACCTTTCAGGTCGTTCAGCCTCACCAAAGGCTCTGAATGAGGAAATGAGTCAGCATCTCCTCTGTGAGGACACGCCCGCTTGTCATCAGGCTAAGTGGAGAGTCCATTAGCAGAATCAGCCAATATTATTTCCTGCAGTAATGGAGATTGCATTTTCAGGATCGCAGTTCCAGGACCCTAGTATTTTGTTTTAAAGGTTGATTCCACCCAAATTGTTCTTTCGGTCAAAGTACTTTTAGTTTTAAAGCGCCCATATTCTGCTCATTTGTAGGTTCATAATTGTATTTTGAGGTTGTATCAGAATAGGTTTCCATGGTTTAAGGGGTACTAGCCAGTCAGAAGCAGAGTATGAGGACCCTGACAGTACCTAGGTAAGGACTACTAGCCAGTCAGAAGCAGAGTATGAGGACCCTGACAGTACCTAGGTAAGGACTACTAGCCAGTCAGGAGCAGAGTATGAGGACCCTGACAGTACCTAGGTAAGGACTACTAGCCAGTCAGAAGCAGAGTATGAGGACCCTGACAGTACCTAGGTAAGGACTACTAGCCAGTCAGAAGCAGAGTATGAGGACCCTGACAGTACCTAGGTAAGGACTACTAGCCAGTCAGAAGCAGAGTATGAGGACCCTGACAGTACCTAGGTAAGGACTACTAGCCAGTCAGAAGCAGAGTATGAGGGCCCTGACAGTACCTAGGTAAGGACTACTAGCCAGTCAGAAGCAAAGTATGAGGGCCCTGACAGTAGCTAGGTAAGGACTGCTAGCCAGTCAGAAGCAGAGTATGAGGGCGTGCCCTGACAGTACCTAGGTAAGGACTACTAGCCAGTCAGAAGCAGAGTATGAGGCCCTGACAGTACCTAGGTAAGGACTACTAGCCAGTCAGAAGCAGAGTATGAGGCCTTGACAGTACCTAGGTAAGGACTACTAGCCAGTCAGAAGCAGAGTATGAGGGCCCTGACAGTACCTAGGTAAGGACTACTGGCCAGTCAGAAGCAAAGTATGAGGGCCCTGACAGTAGCTAGGTAAGGACTGCTAGCCAGTCAGAAGCAGAGTATGAGGGCGTGCCCTGACAGTACCTAGGTAAGGAATACTAGCCAGTCAGAAGCAGAGTATGAGGGCGTGCCCTGACATGACCCCTGTAAGGACTACTAGCCAGTCAGAAGCAGAGTATGAGGTCCTGACAGTACCTAGGTAAGGACTACTAGCCAGTCAGAAGCAAAGTATGAGGGCGTGCCCTGGCATGACCCCTGTAAGGACTACTAGCCAGTCAGAAGCAAAGTATGAGGGCCCTGACAGTACCTAGGTAAGGACTACTAGCCAGTCAGAAGCAAAGTATGAGGACCCTGACAGTACCTAGGTAAGGACTACTAGCCAGTCAGAAGCAGAGTATGAGGTCCTGACAGTACCTAGGTAAGGACTACTAGCCAGTCAGAAGCAGAGTATGAGGGCGTGCCCTGACAGTACCTAGGTAAAGACTACTAGCCAGTCAGAAGCAGAGTATGAGGGCCCTGACAGTACCTAGGTAAGGACTACTAGCCAGTCAGAAGCAGAGTATGAGGGCGTGCCCTGACAGTACCTAGGTAAAGACTACTAGCCAGTCAGAAGCAGAGTATGAGGGCCCTGACAGTACCTAGGTAAGGACTACTAGCCAGTCAGAAGCAGAGTATGAGGGCCCTGACAGTACCTAGGTAAGGACTACTGGCCAGTCAGAAGCAAAGTATGAGGGCCCTGACAGTAGCTAGGTAAGGACTGCTAGCCAGTCAGAAGCAGAGTATGAGGGCGTGCCCTGACAGTACCTAGGTAAGGACTACTAGCCAGTCAGAAGCAGAGTATGAGGGCGTGCCCTGACATGACCCCTGTAAGGACTACTAGCCAGTCAGAAGCAGAGTATGAGGTCCTGACAGTACCTAGGTAAGGACTACTAGCCAGTCAGAAGCAGAGTATGAGGTCCTGACAGTACCTAGGTAAGGACTACTAGCCAGTCAGAAGCAGAGTATGAGGTCCTGACAGTACCTAGGTAAGGACTACTAGCCAGTCAGAAGCAGAGTATGAGGTCCTGACAGTACCTAGGTAAGGACTACTAGCCAGTCAGAAGCAGAGTATGAGGGCGTGCCCTGACAGTACCTAGGTAAAGACTACTAGCCAGTCAGAAGCAGAGTATGAGGGCCCTGACAGTACCTAGGTAAGGACTACTAGCCAGTCAGAAGCAGAGTATGAGGGCGTGCCAGGCTAGCAGTAGGCGATTATTATAATGTGAGTTAAAAGTGACGAGCATTTGTCTCTGAAGTAAAGGCCGGACTACAACAGAGCTATTTGGAGCAGTTTGTGAACAGTGTTATCTGTTGGATATGGTAAGTCCCGTTGTGGGGGGGGGACTTTGGGCTTTTTCACTTTGTAAGCCTGCATATACCATGCACAAGAAGATATAACGGAAAGGAAAGGGAAAAGGCAAAAAGCATCATATGAGCACTTTCTTCAACCCAAATACTACTTTTGTCCAGATTCTTAGCTTGGAAGGTTTATTTCTGGACAGAAATATTAAACATACAGTATATAATGTTACATCCAAGGTAGAAAATGCATGGATGTATCAAGAGAACATGGGGTCACCCACTTCAGTAGTTGGCGCAGTTGCAAAAAGCTTGGGTCCTAGGACTGTGGTCCTAAAGGTTCAGCCTCCGGTTCTGCAAATGCATGAAACTCCAACAGCAGCAGCAGCAGTAGAAGGTGTTTGAGGCAGTGAGTTGTAGCCGCCACCAGAGGGGAGCAGGGGACAGGATTTAGTCCTGAGAGCAGAAATGAACCCCCATGTTGTCTCATGTTGTCCTCGTGTTGTCCTCATGTTGTCCTCATGTTGCCCTCATGTTGTCCTCATGTTGTCCTCATTTTGTCCTCATGTTGTCTCATGTTGTCTTCATGTTGCCCTCATGTTGTCTCATGTTGTTCTCATGTTGTCCCTATGTTGTCCCCATGTTCTCCTCATGTTGTCCTCATGTTGCCCTCATGTTGTCCTCATGTTGTCCCCATGTTGCCCTCATGTTGCCCTCATGTTGTCCTCATGTTGTCCCCATGTTGCCCTCATGTTGTCCTCAAGTTGTCCCCATGTTGTCCCCATGGTGTCCCCATGTTGCCCTCATGTTGTCCCCATGGTGTCCCCATGTTGCCCTCATGTTGCCCTCATGTTGTCCCCATGTTGTCCCCATGGTGTCCCCATGTTCTCCTCATGTTGTACCCATGGTGTCCCCATGTTGCCCTCATGTTGTCCCCATGTTGCCCTCATGTTGTCCTCAAGTTGTCCCCATGTTGTCCCCATGGTGTCCCCATGTTGCCCTCATGTTGTCCCCATGGTGTCCCCATGTTGCCCTCATGTTGCCCTCATGTTGTCCCTATGTTTCCCTCATGTTGTCCTCATGTTGCCCTCATGTTGTCTTCATGTTGTCCTCATGTTGTCTTCATGTTGTCTTCATGTTGTCCTCATGTTATCCTCATGTTGTTCTCATGTTGTCTTCATGTTGTCCTCATGTTGTCCTCATGTTGTCCCCATGTTGTCCTCATGTTGTCCTCATGTTGTCCTCATGTTGTCCCCATGTTGTCCCCATGTTGTCCTATATCAATGTTCTTTTTAATTCCACAAAATAACATGATTGATTCCACACAACGCTCTTTGCCAAGTACAAATCTCTACTTTCATTAATTTTGGGGCGTCTTATTCAATTTTATAGCATTTGAAACCAAATTGAAGTGTTTTTGAAATAGTATTGAGAGTAAAAGTTGACATATTCCAGTCTGTGATTATCATCAACATCCATTCCTTTAATTTTAGTCTCAATAATTCCTAATTTCTGCTTTTCTAACTCAAACATTAGGTATAATTTCCTATAAATGAGCTTTATTGACCATAAATTCCAAAAATAACTGTTAAACTAAAGTTAATAAGTTAGTGTTACGTAGTGTTAAATGTCAAAAAAATGCAAGTTATAATAAATTAGACTGATCCAGACTAAAGGTCTCCATCATCATCATCATCATCATGATCATCATCATCCGCTTATCTGCGATTGTTAAAGTTCAACATGGAATTGAATACAGTAAAATAAGAATTATGGTTAAATTGTAAGTGCATTTTTCTACTGATATTTCCTTTTAACTAACAAAAACTCTCTGATTGTTTTTTCCGATTTCGCGATGTTGAAATCGTGATGACGACAACAAAATGACATATTCTGCAGCCCTAGTCTATTGGTGGTTGTTTTCATCACACATCCTTTTGTATAAATTGCCCACTTCTTACTTTTGAATAATGTTTATGCATGTTGCACCAAATTAAAGTCAAAATAGGGGTGTGGTCTAACATATCGCAAATATTTCAGTCAGACAGGTGAACTAATAAAGCTGTTGTCCATGGTTGTCCGGTCCAGGCTGAGCGATGGACTCTGAAGCCAGCAGGACGATGGAGGTGGCGGCGCTCGGCCGACCTTTTGGCCTCGGGATGTTGTACGACTGCCGCAAAGACTCACTCATCCCCGGTAAGGAGCCTTAACTCTTCACAACCAAACTTTCACTGGAGTTACATTCAATAACGTTTTTTAACAAAGATCTCTTGATCAGTTTAGCTCGTTTATTACGGCAATCCAGATTATTTGTACTGTATGTGATCATTTACTGCACCGGGAGGTAATTCAGTCTCTCCAGGATTTTAAGATCACCATGAATTCGGCACGACTTGCATTATCTGTGTGAGACCTCCCTTTTGGTTGCCGGCTTTGAGCCAGGCGGTACCACATCATACACATCATTAGGATTACTGACTGATGTGCTGGATATTCTGGAGAAGTCACGGAACAATTTTGAACTTTCTACCTGAGAAAGAACTCCCAATGAATTTGTATCCGCACACTTGACTGCGATCTGCACCTCACTGCCGGGTTCAAGAACACAAAGGATAAAACTCAGAGATAAACCTGATCCCCCTCTTTTCTCTATAAAGCATGAAGAGCTCTCTTTATTATCAGAATCAGAAAGAGATTCATTGTCAAGTAACACAAGGAATTTGCTTGGTGGTTGGTGCATACATTGAAGTAACACTAGAGAATTTTTCCCGCTATGGTCCCCCTACAGGTTGTCTCATTGGAACTACAACTCACGCTACGGTCCCCCTACAGGTTGTCTCATTTGAACTACAAGTTCTTTAGTGTTGCTTTAACATAAACATATTTTTCTTTTTTTTTCTTTTGCAGGATTGACATTGTGGGACCATGATGACCTGATTAATCATATTGGAGAAAGACCACAGAACTACAATGATTTTGAGATAATGGCATCTGAATCAATTGCAGACAAAACTTCAGCACTAAATGTTGAAGCATCGCTGAAGGCAAGTTTTTTAGGTGGACTGGTAGAGGTTGGGGGATCGGCCAAGTACCTAAATGACAGTAAGACTTCCAAAAATCAGGTCAGAGTAACTCTGAACTATAAAGCTACCACAAAGGTCAAGGAACTGTCGATGGATCATCTTGGAAGAGACAAAGTGAAGCATCCGTATGTCTTTGATAAAGGGTCAGCAACACATGTAGTCACAGCTATTCTTTATGGGGCACAAGCCTTCTTTGTCTTTGACCGGGAGGTGTCTGAGAAGGAAGATCATCAAGACATTCAGGGCAACTTGAAGGTGATGATAAAGAAGATTCCCAGCATTACAATAGAGGGTGAAGGTTCCTTAAAAATGGAAGACAAGGAAAGAGAACATGTTGAAAAATTCTCCTGCAGATTCTTTGGAGACTTTTCCCTTCAGAAACCTCCGACAACCTTTCAGGATGCAGTAGAAGTCTACCAAAGCCTTCCAAAATTGTTGGGAGCCAACGGAGAAAACGCCGTACCAATGAAGGTCTGGCTGTTGCCCCTGACAAGTTTAGATTCTAACGCTGCCAAACTTGTCCGTCAGATAAGTACAAGATTAGTTCAAGAATCACAGATTGTCCTGGAGGACTTCAGTGAGCTGGAAATGAGGTGCAATGATGCACTGAAGACCACCACTGCACAGCAGTTCCCACAGATTGGCAACAAGATTAAATCTTTTAGAGAAATGTGCTTTGAGTTCAAGCTGGAATTCCAACAAACCTTGGCAAAGAAACTTCCATCAATCCGAGGAGGAGGAGAAGAGGAGGCGGGGCTCGCAGAGATCCTGAAGAAGAGACATTCTTCTCCTTTCAACAGCAAGAACCTGCACGAGTGGATGGACTGTAGAGAGAGAGAAATCTACACCTTACTGACTTTCACCAACATGATGAAAAACACCAAGATCGTCTCATCTCAAACAGACATGTACAAAGAAAGTCTCAGTGCTAAACATGCTGTGTGCTTTGTCTTCACCTCACTAGGAAGTGATGAACCGTACCTCTCAGCTTTATCAAACTACTTAAGAAAAACACCAGACGAACCTCAGCATGCACATACTTATGATGTAGAGAAGGAACAATGGTACGCCTCAAGAGAAGTAGCAAAGGAAATGAGACATAAAGCAAAGCTCTTCAGTGACTTTGCAGAGGCCAACAAGGAGAACAAGACCATTAAGTTCCTGACAGTAGGTTCAGCAAATGAAACACACAAAGGTTCAAGCATCTACCTTTATGAAGATGGTTTTTCTGTCAGTGAGAACTTTGAGCTGCCATCAAAGCCTGAAACAGTGGCAGTAAGTGATGTAAACCACAACAGTGTGACGCTGAAGATCTCTCCACCCAGATTTGGAGCAGAGGGCATCACCTCCTACTCTGTGGAGTACTGTGTCAGAGGAGAGGATGGATGGAAACAGAAGACAGCATCAAAAGCTGAAGAACTCACGGTGAACGATCTGAGTCCTAACACAGAGTATATGTTCAGATGTAGAGCAGTGACCTCAGTAGGTGTTGGGCCAGCCAATGAAGTCACTGGTTCCATTAAAACTTTACCTTGCAGCCCTCCTGGAAAACCTCGAGTCGAACCAAAATCAAGAGAGATATCAGTTAGCTGGGAGAAACCTGCTGGGCTTGGACAAGATGTCCACATTTTGAGCTACATGGTGTCGTACGCCAAAACAGACAATGGGATGAAAGAGGAAGATCTCCAATGGAAGGAAATGATGGCAGGAACTGAAAAGGCGATCATATCAGGGCTTCAGTCAGAGACAGAATATGTCGTCAGGGTCAGATGTGATTGGGGTGAAGCTGGCAGAAGCAAAGAAAGCATCTCTGTTAATGTCCGCACAACAAAGTTCACGCTAACAGAATCCCTCAAAAGTACAAGTGAAAAGATGAATTCTGATTCACCCTCAGTTTACAAACTGACTCTGACAGAAGAAGATATGAACATCGGTGGATCCAGAAGATTCAGTTTCGGCAAAGAAAGCACAAGGCAGAATCGCACTATAATGCTTTTTGGGGTGACCAGATCAGGAAAGTCCACTCTGATCAATGCAATGATCAACTACATAGTTGGTGTAGAGTGGAAGGACACTTTCAGATTTAGATTAGTTGATGATGGTCAGTCGAGATCACAAGCTGAAAGTCAGACCTCTGAAGTCACTGTGTACAAAATCAACCACCAGGAGGGTTTTAAAATCAACTACTCACTGACCATCGTTGACACTCCAGGCTTTGGAGATACAGGAGGTATAGAAAGAGACGAGGAGATCATCGAACATCTGCGCAATCTCTTCTTTGCTGAGAGTTTCAGTGAAATTGACGCTGTGTGTTTCGTAGCTCCGTCTGCTGTAACACAACTCACACCATCACAGAAATGTTTGTTGGTTTCTGTGTTCTCAATCTTTGGTAAAGATGTGGCTGAAAACATCCAGGTTCTGGTGACATCTGCAGACAGCCAGCAACCACCAGTTCTAGAGGCCATCAATGCTTCAGCTGTCCCATGTCCTAAAACTAAAGACGGGCTTCCAGTTCACTTCAAATTCAATAATTCAGCGTTGTTTACAGACAACAAATCATCTGCAGCAGAAGGCATGAGTGAGCATGATGAAGATGAAGATGGAGGCTTTGATCAGCTGTTTTGGAACATGGGGACGAAAGGAATGAAGAGGTTCTTTGATGCTTTAAATATCATAGAAACCAAAAGCTTGACAATGACGAAAGAGGTCCTCGGAGAAAGAAAGCAGCTTGAGAAGACACATGAAGATTTGCAGAAGCAGGTTATAACTGGCCAAACTGAAATTAGTGTGAGGTGGGGTGAGTTGTTCAATATAGAGGGAGTTATTTTTACTAAGTTTAAGGAGAAGTACCCACTGATAGAGAGATCTGCTGAGTGTTTCAACAAACTTAAAGAGAAAACACTGAAGCCAGATCCTGTCTCCACTAGAGACTACATGAAAATGCTTATTGAGGGAGAGAAATCTGAGGCCAGGCCAGGCTGGGAGAAACGAGTTTGGATCTTGGATTATTTCATTAGAAAATCAGAATATTGGCTCAATTAGTGTGTCATGTAGAAGAGTTCTTGGGCCAGACACTGATCCTCCACTGAACCCCGAGTTGCCCCCGATGCTGCTCCATTGGTACTAACGTGGGTCCACTTCTCTTTTTAATTAAGTTTTTAGTTTCTAAAAACCTTTCCCTCCGACTGCTCTGGTCTCCTCCTCAGGTTTTATTGGGACCCCCTCTGCAGCGCATCAGAACCCAGCCGTTTT
>JABXJD010000529.1:155000-157500 GCA_013375575.1 Percina caprodes | reverse complement strand
AAAACTTGATTTATTTCAGTAATTGCATTCAAAAGGTGTAACTTGTACATTATATTTATTCATTGCACACAGACTGATGCATTCAAATGTTTATTTCATTTAATTTTGATGATTTGAAGTGGACAACAAATGAAAATCCAAAATTCTGTGTGTCACAAAATTAGAATATTACTTAAGGCTAATACAAAAAAGGGAGTTTTTAGAAATGTTGGCCAACTGAAAAGTATGAAAATGAAAAATATGAGCATGTACAATACTCAATACTTGGTTGGAGCTCCTTTTGCCTCAATTACTGCATTAATGCGGCGTGGCATGGAGTCGATGAGTTTCTGGCACTGCTCAGGTGTTATGAGAGCCCAGGTTGCTCTGATAGTGGCCTTCAACTCTTCTGCGTTTTTGGGTCTGGCATTCTGCATCTTCCTTTTCACAATACCCCACAGATGTTCTACGGGGCTAAGGTCAGGGGGGTTGGCTGGCCAATTTAGAACAGAAATACCATGGTCCGTAAACCAGGCACGGGTAGATTTTGCGCCGTGTGCAGGCGCCAAGTCCTGTTGGAACCTGAAATCTCCATCTCCATAGAGCAGGTCAGCAGCAGGAAGCATGAAGTGCTCTAAAACTTGCTGGTAGACGGCTGCGTTGACCCTGGATCTCAGGAAACAGAGTGGACCGACACCAGCAGATGACATGGCACCCCAAACCATCACTGATGGTGGAAACTTTACACTAGACTTCAGGCAACGTGGATCCTGTGCCTCTCCTGTCTTCCTCCAGACTCTGGGACCTCGATTTCCAAAGGAAATGCAAAATTTGCTTTCGTCAGAAAACATGACTTTGGACCACTCAGCAGCAGTCCAGCTCTTTTTCCTTAGCCCAGGTGAGACGCTTTTCGCTGTTTCTTGGTCAACAGTGGCTTGACACGAGGTATGCGGCAGTTGAAACCCATGTCTTTCAAGCGTCTCTTGGTGGTGGATCTTGAAGCACTGACTCCAGCAGCTGTCCACTCCTTGTGAATCTTTTTTCACAATCTTGACTAGGGCGCGGTGATCCCTATCGCTTGTACACTTTTTCTGACCACAGTTTTCCTTCCCTTTGCCTCTCTATTAATGTGTTTGGACACAGAGCTCTGAGAACAGCCAGCCTCTTCAGCAATAACCTTTTGTGTCTTTCCCTCCTTGTGCAATGTGTCGATGGTCGCCTTTTGGACAGCTGTCAAATCTGAAGTCTTCCCCATGTTTGTGTAGGCTTCAGAACTGGACTGAGAGACCATTTAAAGCCCTTTGCAGGTGTTTTGAGTTAATCAGCTGATTACTTTGTGGCACCAGGTGTCTTCAAAATTTAACCTTTACACAATATTCTAATTTTGTGACACACGGAATTTTGGATTTTCATTTGTTGCCACTTCAAATCATCAAAATTAAATGAAATAAACATTTGAATGCATCAGTCTGTGTGCAATGAATAAATATAATGTACAAGTTACACCTTTTGAATGCAATTACTGAAATAAATCAAGTTTTTCAAAATATTCTAATTTACTGGCTTTTACCTGTATATATATATATATATATATATATATATATGAATGAATGAAAGCACTGGAGACCCTGCGTGAGCCGTCAGACGTGCAGCAGGGAGAGCAGGATTTGTCCCCGTCCATCTGCCCCCTGCAGCAGGCGTGGTTCGGCCCGGCGCCGCTGCCCCACACCGGGATGTGATTACATGTCATGTCTGTTTTCATCCCAGCTGGACAACATGCTCATAATTAATCTGGACTAAGGCTGGACTTTGGCAGCCTGAGAACATGTCACACACACACACACACACACACACACACACACACACACACACACACACACACACACACACACACACACACACACACACACACACACACACACACACACACATAGAGACACACACACACACACACACACACACACACATAGAGACACACACACAAACACACACACACACACACACACACACATAGAGACACACACACACACACACACACACACACATAGAGACACACACACAGACACACACACACACACACACACATAGAGACACACACACACACACACATAGAGACACACACACACACACACACACACACACAGACACACACACACACATAGAGACACACACACACACACACACACACACACACACACACATAGAGAGACACACACACACACACACACATAGAGACACACACACACACACACACACAGAGAGACACACACACACACACACACACACACACACATAGAGAGACACACACACACACACACACACACACACACATAGAGACACACACACACACACACACACAGCATGTTTTCCGACACTCATCATAAGCATAATGCGGCCAGTCTTACATCACATTTACAGAAACATTAAAAAACTAGTGGGTACTCAAATTTAATTAACAACGAGATAAAAAATACCACAAAGTCAGAAATATAAATATATATATATATATATATTTATATTT
>JABXJD010000529.1:135000-150000 GCA_013375575.1 Percina caprodes | reverse complement strand
ATGTTCTATATATACTATATGTTCTATATGTACTACATGTTGTATATATACTATATGTATATACAGTCTCAAAGCTACTTATTTTATTCCATGTTATATTTATTTTATGTACATGTTGGGACTAGAATAGAAGTTGCTTTAAATCTCGTTGCACAACAGTATTCAGTTCTATTCTATTATATTCAGTTCTATTCTATTATATTCAGTTCTATTCTATTATATTCAGTTCTATTCTATTATATTCAATTCTATTCTATTATATTCAGTTCTATTCTATTATATTCAGTTCTATTCTATATTCAGTTATATTCTATTATATTCAGTTCTATTCTATATTCAGTTATATTCTATTATATTCAGTTCTATTCTATTATATTCAGTTCTATTCTATTATATTCAGTTCTATTCTATATTCAGTTATATTCTATTATATTCAGTTCTATTCTATATTCAGTTATATTCTATTATATTCAGTTCTATTCTATTATATTCAGTTCTATTCTATATTCAGTTCTATTCTATTATATTCAGTTCTATTCTATTATATTCAGTTCTATTCTATTATATTCAGTTATATTCTATATTCAGTTCTATTCTATTATATTCAGTTCTATTCTATTATATTCAGTTATATTCTATATTCAGTTCTATTCTATTATATTCAGTTCTATTCTATTATATTCAGTTCTATTCTATTATATTCAGTTCTATTCTATTATATTCAGTTCTATTCTATTATATTCAGTTCTATTCTATTATATTCAGTTCTATTCTATATTCAGTTATATTCTATTATATTCAGTTCTATTCTATATTCAGTTATATTCTATTATATTCAGTTCTATTCTATTATATTCAGTTCTATTCTATTATATTCAGTTCTATTCTATATTCAGTTATATTCTATTATATTCAGTTCTATTCTATATTCAGTTATATTCTATTATATTCAGTTCTATTCTATTATATTCAGTTCTATTCTATATTCAGTTCTATTCTATTATATTCAGTTCTATTCTATTATATTCAGTTCTATTCTATTATATTCAGTTATATTCTATATTCAGTTCTATTCTATTATATTCAGTTCTATTCTATTATATTCAGTTATATTCTATATTCAGTTCTATTCTATTATATTCAGTTCTATTCTATTATATTCAGTTCTATTCTATTATATTCAGTTCTATTCTATTATATTCAGTTCTATTCTATTATATTCAGTTCTATTCTATATTCAGTTATATTCTATTATATTCAGTTCTATTCTATATTCAGTTATATTCTATTATATTCAGTTCTATTCTATTATATTCAGTTCTATTCTATATTCAGTTATATTCTATTATATTCAGTTCTATTCTATATTCAGTTATATTCTATTATATTCAGTTCTATTCTATTATATTCAGTTATATTCTATTATATTCAGTTCTATTCTATTATATTCAGTTCTATTCTATTATATTCAGTTCTATTCTATTATATTCAGTTATATTCTATATTCAGTTCTATTCTATTATATTCAGTTCTATTCTATTATATTCAGTTATATTCTATATTCAGTTCTATTCTATTATATTCAGTTCTATTCTATTATATTCAGTTCTATTCTATTATATTCAGTTCTATTCTATTATATTCAGTTCTATTCTTTTATATTCAGTTATATTCTATATTCAGTTCTATTCTATTATATTCAGTTCTATTCTATTATATTCAGTTATATTCTATTATATTCAGTTCTATTCTATATTCAGTTATATTCTATTATATTCAGTTCTATTCTATTATATTCAGTTCTCATCATTTTGCTAGAACCTCTATTTAATTAGAGCGTGGAGTAATTAAGAGGCTTATGATTGTAGAACAGGAAGAAAAGGAGAATAAAAAGAAAGAAGCGCAGGATGAAAAGGACAAAGATATAAAAAACATTCAGAAAAATAGGAAAATAATATGAAAAATATATATACAGTATATATATATACATATATATATATATACTGTATATATTAATCTCTCAAAACTCATTTTCTGTTTTTCTTCCTCCTCTTCCTCCATTTTCCATCTTCTCTCTTATCTCTCTTCCTTTTTCATCCTGTAGTTCTTTCTTCTTCTTCTTCTCTTTTCACCTTTATTCATCCATCTTTCACCTTCTCTTCCTCTTCTTTATCATTTTTCTTTCACATAATTTCTTCCCTTCTTTGCTTTCCCTTTCACTATTTTTCCACCTTATCTTTCTTCCTCATCATCCATCTTTTTCTTCATTCTTCTTTTTCATCTCATATTCCATTCTTTCTATTCTCTTCTTTCACCTCCTCATCCTCCCTTCTTCCTCATTCTTCTCTTCTTTTAACGTTCATCCTGGAGTTTTTCCCCTCTTCATCCATCTTTCATTTCCAGTTTCTCCTCCTGTTTTAATCAGATCTAATCCCATATTTGTCTTTATCTTTCTCCTCCTCTTCCTCCCTTCTTCCTCTACCTCTCCTCTTCATCTTCTTTTACATCTCTTCTTTCCAACTTTCATCCTCTCATCTTTGTTTTTCTACCTTCTCCTCATCCTCTTCATCCATCGTTTACCTCCTCACATTTTCTCCTCATTTAATCAGATTTAATCTGTTTTATTGTTGTTTTTCTCCTCCTCTTCCTCCCTTCTTCCTCTACCTCTCCTCTTCATCTTCAATCTTCTTTCACATCTCTTCCTTTCATCCTCTCTATCTGGAAGTCTCCATCTGTTGTTTTTTCCTTTCTATTTCTCCATAATCAGATATAATCTCATCTATAATCTTCCATCTCTCTTTCCCCAGACTCCCACCTTCCCTTTCTCTTTCTGTTATCCCAAACTTTTCCCTCCTCCTTCCCTTCTTCCCTTCATCCCTCCTTCCCTCCTCTTCTCCCTCGGTCCCTTGTAGGTGAGCTGCATGATTGGGCGCCAGGTTGCAGAGGGGTAGGCTTTTGGAAATCACATGGTTCACATTTGCAGCTCTGTGTGAGACGCCATTTTGGAGGAAAGTTTGGAATTTGTAGCCTAGACCTGGGGAGGTGGAGGAGGAGGAGGGAGGAAGAAGAGGAAGAGGAGGAAGAGAAAGAGCAGGATTAAAGAGGAAGTAGAAGGAAAAGAGAGGAGGGAGTTACGCTCAGAGAAGTTTGACACGAATGCAGCCTGTGCTGGGGAATCATACACTATAAAGTGTGCGTGCCAGTGCGGGATAAATCAGTCTGTGCTTGGCACGGCTTGAGTTGAGGTGTGCCACCATGCATGCTGGACTTTGAAGTTTTTTTTATTTTTAACAGCCTATCTGGTATTTGCATCACAGCTTCCACAGAAGCAGCACTGCATGCACCGCCTGGCACTCAGCCGGCTCGGAGACGGAGTGTTTTTCATGGAGTTTGGCACACGGAGGGTCCCAGTTGGAAAAAGCTCGATTTTCCACTTTTTTTAACAGCCACCAGTGTCGCCACCCGCGGGCAGCCTGCGCGGTGCACGCCGGGGAGGGAGCCTCTCTGGCGGGGAAGTACAGCACGGAGAGTCGGTAACGCACCGGAGCTTTTTTTTTTCCTGGACCCTACTCGCTTGCTGGGATATTACTTTTAACCGGGGCTGCTGTCTGTTTTGGTGTTATTGACGGTTGACGTGTCGGGTTCCTGTGACAGTTAACCGGTTAACCGTTAGTTAACGTTAGTTTGTCGGAGGGGAACTTAGTGTCGTCGTGGACGTATTTTCTTCGGACTTGGAGCGGTGACAGCGGCTTCAACTAGCGGACTAATCAATACTAGACTAGTCCTGTGTGTGAGGAGTGTATGTGGCTAACACAGAAGTAGCTCCAAATCGAGCCGAGCCGAGCCAGACGCTACCATGCCAGTCAGAAAGAAAGGTAAGCCGCTCTCACTTAAACGTATTAACTAGCATTAGCTAGCAATGCTAACCTAACCGCTGCCTGCTGGGAGAAAGTCCAAATGCAGCTGCGTATAAAGTAAGACAACACTCAAAGAAACACGGATATAACTCGACATCAACACAGCACACTCGGGTTATTTCGGCCTTACTGGGCCGTGCCGTGCCGGGCAGGTAAAGTGAGTTTAAGTAGGGCTAGCCGGTTAGCCGCTGTTGCTAACCAAGTTGTATATGGGGCACCTTGACTGGAGACGAGCCCAACTAAAAATAAACTCTAATATTCATAAAATATTGATAACCACAGTCTTCTTGAAGAAGTTGAACTATAAAATAAAAATTTTAAAAATATTATTGGATACTTGCGATATTAATTGTCTTTTATACTTTTACGTTTCTACTTTTAAAAAATCCTAAATTGCGTCAATAGTGAGTTAAATGGAGACGAGCCAAACTAAAAATAAACTGTAATATTAATAAAATATTGACAACCAGTCTTCTTGAAGAAGTTGAACTATGAAATAAAATTTCTAAAAATATTATTGGATAGTTACCATATTAATTGTCTTTTATACTTTCACGTTTCTACTTTAAAAAAATCCTTAATTGTGTCAATAGTGAGTTAAAAGCTGCCTAATTATACTTTTCACTGGGACACTGCTGAGCTGTGTCTTGTTTTAGAAATACTATTTAATAATAACAACAACAATAATAATAAGATATAAGACTAATTACTTAATTTATAAAATGTCAATATTATAGACAACTGTCATTAAAAGCTCCTTAAACCCCAAACTACTGTTTTAATGTCTTTTTTTTTTTTTTGCACAAAATGATACGAAAGCAAAATATCCAGTAGTTTTTTTTTTTTTAAGTAAGTCAATTATTAATTCTAAAATCAATTATTTTCTACCTGTAAAGACTAGATAATAAGGTGTTTATATAGTGACGTTTCAGAGTCTGAGAACTAGCTAAACCTTAAAGATATGGGTTGTAAATTCAGACATTGTTGGACATCCTACAGCAGAGATGTCCAACTCAACTTCCATTAAAAATCAGAATTACATCAAGGCCAGACACAGTTTATTGCTTTTATGTCATGGGAAAAGTCAAATATCTTTGACTGTATTATTGTATGTCTCTTATAGTTTTCTCACTTAGTTCGGTCGAAAAAATGCCGAAAAACATCAGGAAAGCGAAATGTGGTGGAAGAAAACTTCGATACAGCATAATATTGCAATATTTTCAGTGGCAGTACTGTATCTATACACAGGCACACCATGAATGGATCTTTTCATATATATGTGTGTGTGTGTGTGTGTGTGTGTGTGTGTATATATATATATATATATATATATACACACACAGTACTGCCACTGAAATTATTTTAATATTATACTGTATCGAAGTTTTTCTCCCACCCCTAGTTTGATTGGTGAAACACAGTCACGTGGTAGAAAATGTCAAAATAAAGCATTAAAATGACTTTGGGGGGGGTAAAAACAATGATGCGTAGAAGATGGCTTCTTTAAATCTACTCAAGTAAATCTGTCAACATATTTACTGTATCATTACTATTTAAGCAGTTGCACATTTTTTAAATTCTTATATTGTTTCCTAGTATTTCATTATATTTATATTCTGTGCTGTGTGACTGATTTTGCTGCTGGAACACTATAATATCCCATTTTATTGGGTCTCTATCTCTCTATCTCTCTCTATCTATCTATCTATCTATCTATCTATCTATCTATCTATCTATAAGTATAGTGATTTAAAACTACTCCTAGAAGTATAATTCTTTCAAATACGTACTCGAGTAAATGTAACTCGTTACTACCCATCTCTGAAATTACAAGTATAAACTACAGAAGTCAGTGCAGTGAAAGCACAGGAGGATTATTCAGAATCATGATTTCCTCCTTCCTGACCCGGCTTTCCTCCAGTTAAATCCACACGTTCTGTCCGTTATGGTCCATGAAGCAGAGATGGAAAGATAAAGATCCCAAACATTATTTTACCCCTCATGTTGTCCTATATCAGCGTTCTTTTTAATTACCCAAAATAACAACAATAACTTGTGACTTGGGGACATATTCAAAGTTTTCCCAATTTTCCGGACCGACTGACCTTCATTTCTTAAAGTAATGATGGCCGCTCGTTTCTCTTCTCTTAGCTGATTGGTTCTTGCCATAATATGAATTCTAGCAGTCGTCCAATAGGCTGTCAGCTGTGTATCAACCTGACTTCTGATGGTCCAACTCCATTAATAAGGCAAGAAATTCCACTAATGAACCCTGACAAGGCCCACCTGGGGGGGGAACCATTTCAGGTGACTACCTTATGAAGCTCATTGAGAGAACACCAAGGGTTTGCAGCACTATCAAAAAAGGAAAGGGGGTACTCTGAAGAAACTAGAATATAAGACATGTTTTCAGTTTGATGCCTTCAGTGATGATCTACAATGTAAATAGTCATGAAAATAAAGAAAATGCAGTGAATGAGAAGGTGGTTCAAACTTTTGGCCTGGTCTGTGTGTGTGTCTGTGTGTCTGTGTGTGTGTGTGTGTGTGTGTGTCTGTCTGTGAATGAGTCATAAATCTTCCTTTGCTTAACAACAAAACTGTTTTTGTATGCAACACTATCAACACATTGCTATGACGATACAGATGCAACTTGTCTTTTATTGTCTGAGGCTAACCTCCGCTGCTCCCTCCCTCCATCCCCCTCCCCCCTCCCTCCATCCCCCTCCCCCCTCCCTCCCTGCAGATGCACAGCGAGCGCTGCTGCTGCTGGAGGAGTACCGGACCAAGCTGCACCACGCCGAGGACCGGCAGCTCCGACACTCCATCCAGAGGGTCATCGACATCTTCCAGAGCAACCTCTTCCAGGCTCTCATAGGTACGATCGCTGCTTTTTAATCTGATTAGCAAAGGCTCACCCTCACACATGCTGGAAAAACCCTGCAAAACCTTCAAAACCCTGCAAAAACCTTCAAAATCCTGAAACACCTGAAACACCCTGCAAAAAAACCTGCAAAAACCTGCCACTCTGCAGCTTTCAAGCCATCAACAGCTCTGCAAAAATGTAAAAATGGGTTTCTTTCATACAAATTGTCCAAAAAAGTAACATGGAGGGTTCCCAACAATGCTCCTCACAAAATTTTGAACAAACGTCAAATAAAGTGACAAATGTTAAAAGATGTCAAAAGTAACAAATGTAAAAAAAAAAAAAAGCTTAAATTTTGGAGAAACCCAACAAATTTCAAACGGCTCAAAAAAAGTTGACAAATGTTGAAAAAGTGACAAACATCGTGAGAAAGACACAAAAGGGTCAAAAGACGACATAACCTTCATAAAAGGGGTTTCATTTTAAATTTTGAGGTTGCCGGGAAACTCCCGTTGTCCTCGGGTCAAATTTGACCCTTTTAAAAAATGTTGATCTGAAATTTGGGTTTCTTTAAAAAGAAATTCCTAAAAAGTAGCGAGGACGGTTCCCAACATCGCTCGTCACACGTTACATTAATCATCAGTTCAACTTTCATTGGATTCGGATGTTTTTTTTTGGTCAATTTTATAGCTTTTGGAGAAAAAAATAATTGGTAAAAGAACTTTTAAAAGTGTCAAAAGAGACTAAAATGTGAACAAATGTAAAAAAAAAAAAAAAAAGTGACAAATGTGGAAAAAATGCCGAGCAAAGTGACAAATGTCACAAAAAAATCTTTCAAATTTTTGGGAAAAAACACAAAAATTTCAAAAGTCTCAGAAGAAGTCGACAAAACGTTGAAAAAGTGTCAAAAACATCGCCGGAAAGACACAAAAGGGTCAAACATGAACACCTGTTTCCTGGAGAAAGTCTTGTGTTTTCTCCTTAACTTCTCCAGGACATGAACACCTGTTTCCTGGTGAAAGTCTGGTGTTTTCTCCTTAACTTCTCCAGGACATGAACACCTGTTTCCTGGTGAAAGTCTTGTGTTTTCTCCTTAACTTCTCCAGGACATGAACACCTGTTTCCTGGTGAAAGTCTTGTGTTTTCTCCTTAACTTCTCCAGGACATGAACACCTGTTTCCTGGTGAAAGTCTTGTGTTTTCTCCTTAACTTCTCCAGGACATGAACACCTGTTTCCTGGTGAAAGTCTTGTGTTTTCTCCTTAACTTCTCCAGGACATGAACACCTGTTTCCTGGTGAAAGTCTTGTGTTTTCTCCTTAACTTCTCCAGGACATGAACACCTGTTTCCTGGTGAAAGTCTTGTGTTTTCTCCTTAACTTCTCCAGGACATGAACACCTGTTTCCTGGTGAAAGTCTTGTGTTTTCTCCTTAACTTCTCCAGGACATGAACACCTGTTTCCTGGTGAAAGTCTTGTGTTTTCTCCTTAACTTCTCCAGGACATGAACACCTGTTTCCTGGTGAAAGTCTTGTGTTTTCTCCTTAACTCCTTTTGTTTTCTTGTGCAGGCAGTTGTTCAGGAAAGATCAGGTTTTGACAGCAGTGTTGATGCTTTTGTTTTCTCCCAATTCCCTGGAGAATTCGGGTGGAGTCAGGTTCGTTGCCAAGTAGGTTTTCACATTAGTGGAATTTGCCCCTTGGCATTTGGTTCGTAACGGCCACAACAGACAATACGAGAACGGGGAAAACAAGTTCTGCGAGAGTCTTAGACATTTAGGAAAAGATTTATCAGAAAGTGTCTTTCAAACAAATTTTCCCTCAAATTGTCCACATATTGTCCTCAAAGACCATGGCGGAAAAAAGTGACTAAAATGTCCAAAAAGGCGTAAAAAACATGGTGGAAAAACATCAAAAGGCACAGATAAAAATTGACCAAATCATCAGAGGGAAAAGCAACGAAGATTTTGAAAAAGACGATCAAAAGGTTTCAGTATGTTGGTATTATATTCATATATGTAACTAGATAGCATTTGTTATTTTGTAATATGACATAAGTGTCTTTTCCTGGTTTTACTGGCCGCATTACAGCAAAGCAGGGCTGTAGTACTCAAAACCGTTTTTCTATGGTCTCGGACTCGCTAGTATTTGGACTCTGACTTGTTTCGGACTCGCTAGTATTTGGACTCGGACTTGTCTCGATCTCGGCCACTGGTCTTGCCCAATATGGCTTCTGGTCTGGACCGAGTCCAGGTGTCTTTGTTATGTTAATGATAATAATATTGGAGGGAAAGTGAAACTCAAACTGATTGTCTCGATACTGTCATGCATAAGATCTTCTTTTCTGTCCTGGACTCGGTCTTGTCTTGGACTCAAACCTCTTTGGACTCTGTCTTGACTTGGACTTGACTAGTCCTGGTCTTGGACCTGTCTTGGACCCGACTAAGGTGGTGTTGACTACAGCCCTGCAGTGAAGTAATGTCATTTCCTGAACTTACAGACTGTTTTATCTGTTGTATTATTTACTTTTTACCCACTAAGTCATTATATCTACATTGATGATTATTTATCCAACTCTTATTGTGAAAATATTTTGTAAAGGCACCATTTTCAACCCTACAACATCGACCTCGCTGTGGCTGGTGGAGAATATTGTGAAATCTGATTTTTCCCAAATCTGGATTTGGACCCAGTCCAAAAACATAATTATTTCTCGGTCTATGCTGCACCCTTATTTTCACGGAAATCCAGCCAGGAGATCTGCAGACAGGCTATAAAACTACAAGACGGAAAACACTCTCCCTGGCGGAGATACATCTGATGGATGGATGGATGGATGAAGCTGCAAGATGAACACTATCAGCTGAATGTGGAGTTTAAAGGATGAAGAATTATGTGCTTCAGGCACAAATAATAACCAAATATTTGCAAAAATGTGCATAAATGTAACGCACCGAGTCAGTGTAGCGTCTGTCTGTCTGTCTGTGTGTCTCTGTGTCTGTCTGTCTGTGTGTCTCTGTGTCTGTCTGTCTGTCTGTCTGTCTGTCTCTCTCACACATGACCTGATGAAGTGTTACCGGCTCCTGCCGACCTCTGCAGGAAAGAGTCTGCAGCCGTCCCGGTGTTAGTTTGACCATCGCAGCGGGGTGACGGGTTATAACGTGTGTGTGGGTCGGGGGGGTGTGTGTGGGGGGTTGGGGGGTGTGTGTGTGTGTGGGGCTGGGGGTGTGTGTCGGGGTGAGAGCACACATACAACACAAACAGCAGCCTGTTGATGGTAAACTGAAGGAATCAGCTGAGAAAACAGCAGCTACTGACATTTAAAGGGTTAACAGCACTAACCGTGGATCGCAATTCAAGCTCTACCGAATAAAAAGAGTCGTAGAATTACAGAAATCAATTCATATTTGTTCTATTATTTATTTTTATTAACTTTTTTTTTTATATGTATGTCTACTGCAATCACTGGATGGATATAGATAGTAGCGTAGTATCGCGTTATGTCTGTCTGTCTGTCTGTCTGTCTGTCTGTCTGTCTGTCTGTCTGTCTGTCTGTCTGTCTGTCTGTCTGTCTGTCTGTCTGTCTGTCTGTCTGTCTGTGTCCCCAGCTAACAGGAACCAGACACCTGAGCTGCTGGGTCAACGGACTCCGAGCAGCAGGAATGTGTCCGTCCAGGACGACTCACTCTGACATTTAAACCAATCAGGATGCCCCGTGCAGACCGGAGTACTCGCTACACGTCTTACGTAATATAACCGCGTAACGTGTCTGGTGTCATAAGGGAAAACTAATGTAAAAGAAAGTAGCGTCACTGATGAAATATTCATGGAGCTGAAAGGACAAGAACACGCCTTCACATCATAGGAGACACGCGACCATATCATCTGTAAGATGTGCTTTTATTTTGAAATTCCCACTTTATATTCATGCTTTCTTGTTAATTTAATGATTAATTTAACCCTCCTGGTGTCCTCGGATCAAATCTGAAATATGAGTTTCTTTTTAACCAAATTACCACAAAACAAAGATGGAGTCCATGCAATGCTCTTTACAAATACAACTGATCACTTTCATTCCTCTGATCTTAACTATTAGTCCAAAGGACACAATCTTGGACTCTGGGAGACCCTGGTCCACATGTTGGAGACAGAACTCATCCAGAACATACTCCACTAGGGCCGGGCGATTACAGAGAAAATCAAATATCAGGATATTCTTCACCAAATACCTCGACGTTATTGCGTGGTTGACTATTGGTCCATCCATCTTCATCCGGTCTCGGGGGCAGCAGGTCCAGCAGAGGACCCCAAACGTCCCTCCCCGAGCCGCATCATTGGTGCTTCAACAAAATGATATTTACACAAAGGCCCTGAGGATGAAAGACTCAGAATTAATTGATCTCAGGTGTGTGTGTGTGTGTGTGTGTCTTTGTGTGTGTGTCAGATAGGTATAAATGGGATTGGGACGGCACTTCACCAGATCATGTTACCATGGCGACGTGTAATAACAAAGATGTTGCCGACACTCGGCGGTTTGGGGATTTACATTTAACCCTCGTGTTGTCTCTCAGGTTAAAAATGGTCATAAATTGGACATTTTCGTCCCTTTTTTTTTTTTTAGTCTCCACCACCACCACCTTACTAGTTTTATACTTTCTGGAATTCATGGTCAATAACCCTCATTTATATAGAATTATACCTGATATTGGAGTTAAAAAGCAGAAATTATGAATTATTTTGACTCATAGTTACCCTCCTGGTGTCCTCGGGTCTAATCTGTCCCTTTAATAAATGTCTATATCTGAAATCTGAGTTTCTTTTTAACCAAATTACCATAAAATGGATCCTTCCAACGCTCTTTCATTCCTCTGATCTTAACTATTAGTCACAATAATCCATAATTTCTCCTTTTTAACTCTAATATCAGGTATAATTCATATAAATGAGGGTTATTGACCATGAATTCCAGAAAGTATAAAACTAGTAAGGTGGTGGTCGTGGAGACTAAAAAAAGTCAGGGAAAAGGGACGAAAATGTCAAATTTTTGTCCGTTTTTGACCCGGAGACAACACGAGGGTTATAAAGAAACTCATATTTCACATATAGACGTTTTAAAGGAGTCAGATTTGACCCGAGGACACCAGGAGGGTAAAAGAGACGGGAGGTAAAAGGCTGGGGGTGAATGGAGGAATATTCAGACACAGTACGAGGAAAAAATAGAAGATTTTGAAGATTAAAGCATGTAAACGTGTTCTAGGAGAAGCCCAAATACGAAGATGAAGATGGGCGCGATGCGGGACCTTTAAGTCTCCGCTGAGTTACCTCGGGCTAATATCAGCAGGCTCATTGGTTCAGGAAGGAACGTGTCCTTCAGTTGTTCTTCTTCCTCCTCCTCTCTGCATCTTCATCACTAATAGATGAGTGGAGATCAGTGTGAAGCTTCCTGCTCGTCTTCATCATCCTCCGGCTCGCTCTGCGGCATGAAGCACAGTCGCATCAGATACGTTCACCCGTCAACACCAGACTCTGTTAGATATTTATTACCATATTTATGTTTATAGGACGATGGACCTTCCATTGTCCATCCTGAATAAAGGTATTATAGTAATATTATTATTATTATTATTATTATTATTACTACTACTACCTGAGGAGAGAAATACCAACTTGAGAAATAAAAACTTGAAAAGTACATAAACAGATAAAAATGTGATTAATTTGTGATCAATCACAAGTTAACTTGATGATGTGATTTCAATATTTGAATCAATTGAGAGCCCTAATACAGTGATTCCCACAGATTAGAAAGCAATTTGTGGCACGGGGGGCGGGGGGGGGTCATCATACGCTCATTTGCATATTTGTGAAGTCATTACATTGCATGAAGCTTAGTGGTTGTGTCAGAAAGGCGCCGTCTTTTCTGCAGAAAGTCGTGTGTGTGTGTGTGTGTGTGTGTGTGTGTGTGTGTGTGTGTGTGTGTGTGTGTGTGTGTGTGTGTGTGTGTGTGTGTGTGTGTGTGTGTGTGTGTGTGTGTGTGTGTGTGTGTGTGTGTGTGTGTGTGTGTGTGTGTGTGTGTTAGAGGTGGAAATGCAGCTGAATAAATGCAGACGTCTCCCGATATATCATCACGATACTTACGATACGATATTTTTGCGATTTTAAGCATATTGCAAATTTTTACCTTTTTTCCATCTTCTAATTTTCCCCAAAAGGAAACTTATCAACATGTTTCATCTACAAAGAAACATTTCTCTGTTTGTTCATCTCTCTTCAATGTTATCACTGCAGAACGAGACAAACTGACCACCACATATATAATATATAACAACACATCCATACTTGGCGCCTGTGTATTGATACAGTATTACCACTAATGTCGCGATACGATGCTGTGTCCACCACCCCCCATTTACGTAGGCTGTGGAGAAAGAGAAAGCTCTTCTCTCAGAGAGAAAAAGAACTAATTGCATTCAAAGTAAAGTTATCTGCATGTGCTGTCAGTGTGAGGTACGTCCAGTCTCAACAACTAGAAACATAACCTTAACCCTTGTATATTATTCAGGTCAAATTAACCCATTTCACATTTTAACAAGAAGAGAAATGGTCCCAGTTCCATGTTTTCTACCTGAAATCAGCACCTTACCTTATTTCCTGATAAACATGTATTCCTGACTCAGAACATTATTCTGGATATGACACTTATGTTGTTTCCATAGTGATTTTAACATGAATTATAACCTGATGATAAAAACGAACCCCACTTCCATCTTTAATAGTGTTCTAGTAGAGACTGATTCATTCCCTGAACATAGATGTTATCTCAGCTGCTGGAAATGGAGATAAAGATGATATTTAAAATTTTGAAGCTTTTTGACATTTGTTTTTCCCAAAGTTTGAGTCTTTTTTCCGATATTTTTTGACGTGTTTTTTTATTTTATAACAGAATTTTTTGACGACTTTTTATTTTTAAATGAATTCTTTATTTTTTTATGTTTTTTTTTTAACAAATTTTTTTGTACACTTTGTTTTTATTTTTAACAGAATTTTTTAACCTTTTTTTTACGTTTTTTTTAACACTTTTTTTTTTTTTTAGACTATTTTTATTTAACAGAATTTTTTGACTTTTTACATTTTTTTTTAAACAATCTTTTGACGTATATTTAGTTTTTTTTAAACAGGACCCCTGTCAAAAAGATCGTATTTTTTAAAACGTTTTTGTTGACATTGTTAATCTGTTTTTCTTTTTAAGAGTATTATTTTCACAGCTCGGTCTGTGGCAGCCGGCCTCGGTGCGTTCGTCACGCTCACCCTGACGTCCCAGCATCTGATGAAAAATAGATTTCTGCGACACACAGTTTTCCAATCTGCCAAAACCCCCAAAAGAGATGTCTGCATCCGGCCGAGCCCCGTGTAATCCCTCTGTGGACACGACGATTACCCTCAGGCCATAATCCCCCCCCCCCCACTGCAGAGGGAGATTCTTCCAGTTCGGACTGGCCTGATTCCTCCCAGATTAACAGATGGCATCCATCAAATCTTTTTCCAATTTTATCAATCAGCGTTCAGATTTCAGCCCCAAAGATTTGGACGTTACTCCGCTAATTTCAACGTGTCTAAAGTCATAATATAACAACAACCAGCAGAGTTCAAAGGTCGTGAGGGGCAAATAATGATGATGTAGTTAGAGCGTCAAAGATGAATCGATAAGCTATCAACCATTGTGTGTGTGTGTGTGTGTGTGTGTGTGTGTGTGTGTGTGTGTGTGTGTGTGTGTGTGTCAAAGCTATAGTCAAGACCACCTTAGTCGAGTCCAAGTCAAGACAGAGTCCAAAAAGGTTTGAGGACAAGACTAGACCTAGTCCAGGACAGAAAATCATGACAGTATCCAAGACAATCATTTTGAGTTTCACTTTCCCTCCAATATTATTATCATATCATAATAATAAAGACACCTGGACTCGGTCCAGACCAGAAGCCATATTGGGCAAGACCGGTGACCGAGACAAGTCCAAGTCCAAATACTAGTGAGTCAGAGACCATAGAAAAACGGTCTTGGGTCCGGACTGAAGTCCAAGACCGGACTCGAGTACTACAGCCCTAGAAGGTTCCTTTTAATAAAAATAAATTAATCAGTTCACTAATTCTTTATTGAATGTGGGTGTTTTTTTTTCTTCAATTTTTAAGCATTTCAAGACAAAAGTGACAAACATCAGTAAAAGTGCTA
>JABXJD010000529.1:107500-130000 GCA_013375575.1 Percina caprodes | reverse complement strand
CGCTTACCCGGTATCAGGTCGCGGGGGCAGCAGCTCCAGCAGGGGACCCCAAACTTCCCTTCCCCGAGCCACAACACCCAGCTAAAAAATTAATGAAAGTAGAGATTTGTACTTGGCAAAGAGCGTTGTGTGGAATCAATCATGTTATTTTGGGGAATTAAAAAGAACATTGATATAGGACAACATGGGAACAACATGAGGACATCATGAGGACAACATGGGGACAACATGAGGGCAACATGGGGACAAGATGAGGACAACATGAGGACAAGATGAGGGCAACATGGGGACAAGATGAGGGCAACATGGGGACAAGATGAGGACAACATGGGGAAAAGATGAGGACAACATGGGGACAAGATGAGGACAACATGGGGACAACATGAGGACAAGATGAGGGCAACATGAGGACAAGATGAGGGCAACATGGGGACAACATGGGGACAACATGAGGACAACATGGGGACAACATGAGGTTAAGATAGTCGTTGACGCGCTGATGGCAGCAGGAATATGTTTGCTTTCCTGCCTCATTTAAAACAAAGTGAAAGCTCATCTGAACTCCGGTGTGGATGAAACCAAAGATCTCCGGTCCGCTTAAAAACGGGGGTCTCGTTTCCCTTAAGGTGAGAACGCGGTCCGACCCAAATACAGGAAGCGAACTAAAAACAGAGCATTTCCGAGACTGCAGCTTCAATCTTGCACCTAATTTACAGACTTGTATATAATTTAAGGGACGATAACCTTCAGATCCATAAGCTGCTCTAAGCACACATCGCTGGCCAGCTGCATGATATCATCCGTCTGTGACATCATCATCTCTCCTTCACTTGCCGTCTGTCAGCTGATCACATTGTTCGCCTTCTCAAATATTAGAAACACTAAAGCAGAACCAAAAAACCCAAAACGTTATATTTGGTGTTGCTCTATTGTTTGAGTTTCAGATTTTCTGTCCAATAATCAAGCGTGAGGTGCATTTGACAGTGGAGTGTGAACTCAAACCAAATGAAAGATGCAACAATGCTGCAACTTGACCCCCCAATCCACCGAGTCCACCGGACTATGGGTGTGAAAGCGCCTAAATGACCTTTTGAACCTTTTGGGAGATTGTATCTGCGCCCTGATGTCCAGCGGATGCCGCTGATTGGCCAAGATGGGCTTGGCTTCCTTTAAAGAGCTGTCCTTTTACAGGTCATAAAGGTTGGGCAATGCCTTGGGTTAGGGTTAGGGGACAGGGCCTTGCGTTAGGGGACAGTGCCTTGGGTTAGGGGACAGGGCCTTGCGTTAGGGGACAGTGCCTTGGGTTAGGGTTAGGGGACAGTGCCTTGGGTTAGGGTTAGGGGACAGTGCCTTGGGTTAGGGGACAGTGCCTTGGGTTAGGGTTAGGGGACAGTGCCTTGGGTTAGGGTTAGGGGACAGTGCCTTGGGTTAGGGGACAGTGCCTTGGGTTAGGGGACAGTGCCTTGGGTTAGGGTTAGGGGACAGTGCCTTGGGTTAGGGTTAGGGGACAGTGCCTTGGGTTAGGGTTAGTAGACAGTGCCTTGGGTTAGGGTTAGTAGACAGTGCCTTGGGTTAGGGTTAGGGACAGTGCCTTGGGTTAGGGTTAGGGGACAGTGCCTTGGGTTAGGGTTAGGGGACAGTGCCTTGGGTTAGGGTTAGGGGACAGTGCCTTGGGTTAGGGTTAGGGGACAGTGCCTTGGGTTAGGGTTAGGGGACAGTGCCTTGGGTTAGGGTTAGGGGACAGTGCCTTTGGTTAGGGTTAGGGGACAGTGCCTTGGGTTAGTGTTAGGGGACAGTGCCTTTGGTTAGGGTTAGGGGACAGTGCCTTGGGTTAGTGTTAGGGGACAGTGCCTTGGGTTAGGGTTAGTAGACAGTGCCTTGGGTTAGGGTTAGTAGACAGTGCCTTGGGTTAGGGTTAGTAGACAGTGCCTTGGGTTAGGGTTAGGGGACAGTGCCTTGGGTTAGTGTTAGGGGACAGTGCCTTGGGTTAGGGTTAGGGGACAGTGCCTTGGGTTAGGGTTAGGGGACAGTGCCTTGGGTTAGGGTTAGGGGACAGTGCCTTTGGTTAGGGTTAGGGGACAGTGCCTTAGAGGACGATTCTGTTTGACAGACAGTGAACCGTGCAGGTAACATAGGACAGATTTAATAAAACATTTTCATTTAAAGGTTAAGGGTTGATGCTTGAAAGGATTGGAAGAAAGAAGGAAAGGAAGTATGTAGGAAAGAAGGTAGGAAGGAAAAGGAAAGGAAGTACGTAGGAAAGAAGGTAGGAAGGAAAAGGAAAGGAAGTACGTAGGAAAGGAGGTAGGAAGGAAAAGGAAAGGAAGTACGTAGGAAGGAAAAGAGGATGAAAGAAAGGGAGAGGAAGAAATAACTGAAATTAAAGTAAAGGATGAGGAAGGAAGGAAAGAAGAAAGGAAGTATGCAGGGAAGGAGGAAGGAAAGGACAGATGTAAATAAGAATGAAAGAAAGGAGCATTAGAGGAGAATAGAAACCGTCTCGGTTGACACCCGTCCATCACCAGGCTCTGTCCTAAATGTGTTTCCTAGGCAACAAAAGAAGTTAAAATAGAAACACCTTTAAAACGTCCCATGAAGAAGACGTTTGATATCAACTCCTTCAGGAGGGATCGGACACAATATTTAATATCGGGACGTTTTTATTACACGGAGAAACTCTTCTAAAGGTAAAGAAGGATCGGGGGGGTCCGAAATCATGGGTGCAGCTGTCGCCATGGCTACACGTCCTCTTGTTATGGATCGATACTATAATTGAAGATATGAAAGTGTTTGTGGTGAATATTTGGAGATACCTGCAGGAACCACCCGCTGTGTTAGGCAACATGAAGAGATCAGACACACACACACACACACACACACACACACACACACACACACAGACACACAGACACACACACACACAGACACACATAGAGAGACACACACACACACACATAGAGAGACACACACACACACACACACACACACACACACAGACACACACATAGAGACACACACACACACACACACACACACACACACACAGAGAGAGACACACACACACACACATAGAGACACACACACACACACAGACAGACATTGAGAGAGACACACACATACAGAAACACACAGACACACACACACATACAGAGAGACACTATCACATTCACTAGTTCCAGTAGGACAGTGATGTCGTAACCGTTTAAATCGGAGCGTGTGACTCAGATCAGGCGGAGACGGCGACTCTGAAGAAACCCTCAGCGTGTCTGAGGTGACGGAGTCTCTTTCCCATTAAATCATGTGCATCACTTCAGCATTTCTCTGGTTTTACTCCATCTTTTTCTGCTTGAAAACAAGCATTTTGTTGTTGTGAGTCAAACATTTCCCTTGCTGTTGACTTCATCCCAGAAGACCGGTGCCAGGCTCAGGTGGGGGTCAAAGGTCAACTGGTTCCCTGTTTGCAGTGCCAGATGAGGGGGGTTCATGTTACGGACTTCTCCCCCCCCCCTCCCCTTTCATGTCTTAACTGTCCTGTTAAATTAAATCAAGAGAGAAAAGAGAGCTCAGTCTGAAGGGTGTTGGGATAAAGAATATAAATTAAAAAGTGAGTATGCGTTTTGATAACACGCATTTGTGGGGGGGGGGGGCAGTATCTCAGTCCATAGGGAGTTGGGTTGGAAACCGGAGGGTTGCTGGTTCAAGTCCACATACGGACCAAAGTATGGAAAACATATAGTCACTGCCAGGTGCTCTTGAGCAAGGCACCAAACCACTCAGGGTGCTGGTTCGTGTGTGTGTGTGTTGTCATACATACGCCATCTCATGACATCATGAGGTCTCTCACGAGACCTGGATTCATTTGACAGAAGTAACGTGTCAAACGGGGTCTAACTTTATTTTTTCACGGTGTTTTCTGCCGTAACTCCGCCCGTCTGGCACTGAACCGGCTCAGAACCACCCAACGCGCCTCAGAACCAACGTGTGCTCATCCAGTTTGAGCCAGCTGTGTCTTGTCTTGTCTGCTTGTATTGAACTTCTCTTTCTTTCCTCTTTCTCTGATCGTAAAACAAACCTCGCTGCTTGTAGGACTCCCCCCTCCTTAATGAAATCCTGCACACGTTGGCGCAGGCCAAACGCCCCCCCGGCCCTGACGGACAAGTAAGTACCAGCCTGCTGTCGGTGGGAGGGGGGTGTCGGTGTTGTTCACCCTCGCCGCATGTCCTATCAGTCCTCTTGTGCTTCGGGTCATCGCAGGGGGGAGGAGGAGGGGGCTGGGTCTAGGGTTGGGGGAGGGGGACAGGTCTGCCCAGACTGTCTCAAGGTGTCGCTGTAGTTTATTTGACATAAAGGAGTCTAAAAGTGAAAAACCAGAGAAGAAATGTAGCGTAACTTAATCTTTTTGTCCCAGTTGCTTCTTGCTGGTTTTATATTTATGATTTAAAGACTCATTTTGGTATTTTTAACTTATTTTCTGATGCTTTTGTGTCTAAGTGACTGATGTGAACATGCATCTTTGCAATTGGTCCAGTATTGAGTGACAACTGTAATGTCTCCCTACAGGACAGATGTTCAGCATCAGTCAGCGTCCACCAAAAGTTCTGTTGTTGCCGCTGACGGGCTCAGATTATTATTCTAAGTGTGTGAACATTATGGGATGGATCCCTGCAGAGATAGACCTTTTAGTTAAAGAAGAAGATCCTTTTAGTTTAACATGAAACAGAAATCACCATCACCAAACCCACCAGACTCCATGTAAATAATCACTACTTTTAGTGTGTATAGAGCAGCATATCTCCACCAGACTCCATGTAAATAATCACTACTTTTAGTGTGTATAGAGCAGCATATCTCCACCAGACTCCATGTAAATAATCACTACTGTTAGCGTATGTTAAATGGAGTCTGGTGGAGATATGCTGCTCTATACACGCTAAAAGTAGTGATTATTTACATGGAGTCTGGTGGGTTTGGTGATGGTGATTTCTGTTTCATGTTAAACTAAAAGGATCTTCCTCTTTAACTAAAAGGTCTATCTCTGTAGGGATCCATCCCATAATGTTGTCAGACACTTAGAATAATAATCTGAGTCAGTCAACAACAACAGAACTTTTAGTGGACGCTACTGATGCTGAACATCTGTCCTGTAGGGTAACATTACAGCTTATTCAACAAAGATGGTCACTTAGACACAAACGCGTGGGAAGACAGGGTCCAGGTTGAAAAATACCAAAGTTGCCCTTTAATAAAAATAATAAAATAATTAAAGACAGAGCCAAAGGGAGAATAAATGCAGCGGCATGGTGAGGCAGTTTTTGCTGGGTTCAGGGGTCATCGGTTATTTTGCTTCATTCATTTTGGTCCATGTTGTCGGGTCTGAACAGTACACCTCCTGTCCTCCGCGGAGACACATGGACAGTACACCTCCTGTCCTCCGCGGAGACACATGGACAGTACACCTCCTGTCCTCCGCGGAGACACATGAACAGTACACCTCCTGTCCTCCGCGGAGACACATGGACATCTTCTTCACCATCAGGACATATACATGACCATCTAAATTGAATCAGGGTCGTGTAATCAACATCTTCTGTTTGGATTTTCATGAAAGGGCCTTTTTTCTAAAAATAATAGTAATGTATTAGATGAAGACGTGTGTGATATGATGGTACGGCCCGGTTTCAGAGAGACTGGAGCTGTACGCTGTTCAGGACCCTCGTGGTGGGGGTACGTGGTGGTGTTTTCTTAGTTTAATGTGCAGGTTGCAGGTGCATTTCTTATATATATTTCTTTATATAGGTTATCTTTCTTTATAGATATTTCTATATGTAGGTTATATTTCCTTATATATAATTCTTTATATAGGTTATATTTTTTTAATGTAGGTTATATTTCTTTATATATATTTCTTTATATATATTTCTTTATATATATATTTCTTTATATATATTTCTATATGTAGGTTGTATTTCTTTATATTTCTATATGTAGGTTATATATATATTTTGACTCTTCAGGTGTGTGTTTTCATGTCTGCAGCCGGCGTCACATCATCTGTTTGTGTTTTTAAAGTTTTAAGCAGAAGATTTTTTACTATCATATATTACACATACACACACATATCACGCATATACACACACATCACGCATACACACATATATTACACATACACACACATATACACACACATATACACACATATATACACACACATCACGCATACACACATATATTATATATATAATCACTATAATCACTACTTTTAGCGTGTATAGAGCAGCATATCTCCACCAGACTCCATGTTAATAACCACTACTTTTAGTGTGTATAGATCATGTGTATACACACACACAAACACACAGACACACACACACAGAGACACACACACACACACACACACACACACACACAGCGACTGCCAGCAGACTGCTGGGAGGTCAGGAGAACAGAAGGAGAGGTTAGCGAGGAGGAGGAGCAGAGAGGATGCTGGGAAGGCGTGGGCGGGGCGCTCTCTGATAAACCGAAAGAAAAGGAGGAGAGGAAGGAAATTGGCTCTCAGTCTGGATGGTGGTGACCTTTGAACTCGTGTGTGAAGACGGTACTCTTTTTATTTTTATTTTTTATTTTTTTTATTTTAAGTTAGAAGTTAAATTGGCAGTTTTCCAAAGGAAGAGTCAAAAATCAGCCCAGTGGTGAATGAAACGGAGTTACTCGCTACTTTTATCACCGTAAAACACACTTCATTCAAAGTGGACAAAAAAAGATGAAAAAGGGCAGAAAAAATGGATAAAAACAGAATGCACCTGAACACACCTCCCTGTAAGACCAGCACGCCCAGAATGCACCTGAACACACCTCCCTGTAAGACCAGCACGCCCAGAATGCACCTGAACACACCTCCCTGTAAGACCAGCACGCCCAGAATGCACCTGAACACACCTCCCTGTAAGACCAGCACGCCCAGAATGCACCTGAACACACCTCCCTGTAAGACCAGCACGCCCAGAATGCACCTGAACACACCTCCCTGTAAGACCAGCACCCCCAGAATTCACCTGAACACACCACCCTGTAAGACCAGCACGCCCAGAATGCACCTGAACACACCTCCCTGTAAGACCAGCACGCCCAGAATGCACCTGAACACACCTCCCTGTAAGACCAGCACGCCCAGAATGCACCTGAACACACCTCCCTGTAAGACCAGCACCCCCAGAATTCACCTGAACACACCACCCTGTAAGACCAGCACGCCCAGAATGCACCTGAACACACCTCCCTGTAAGACCAGCACACCCAGAATTCACCTGAACACACCTCCATCACCCTGTAAGCGCAGAGGATTCTGGTTAGGGAGTGAAACGGTGCAAATACAATGGCGAAGCTTAGATAACTCAACCCCCCCACGCCTCGCCATCTGGGTCTACACAGAGAGACGAGAAGTCACTGCCAGGCCTTCTTTAGGGATAATGATACACAAGCAGCCATCTTTAAGCTGAAAACCGTTTGAAAGAGACTCCAAATGACACAGAGACCCAGAACAACCCTAACAGAAACAAAAAGGACCAAAAAGAGATGAAACACCCCACAAAGACACTGAAAGTATGGGGCAGTTGCTTTTTATATATACATTTTATTCTAAATTTATTATAACTTAAAGAAGGATGCCTAAACACCCCCCCCCCCGCCCACCAAATAAGCACACCCAAGTCTTCCTCAAACCTAGAAAACACCGATTTACATCTACTTCACTGCTCTGCTGCAGTGAGAAAAGAACATGGCAACACGAACATGAGAGCTGCAGTCGGTCTGGTGCTGTGCTGCCCCCTGCTGTTCATCTCTGGCACTGTGTGTGTGTGTGTGTGTGTGTGTGTGTGTGTGTGTGGGTGTGTGTGTCTTTGTGTGTGTGTGTGTCGCTCTCTCTCTGTATTTGTGTGTGTGTGTGTCCAATGTAATATGATGAAGTAGATCAACAGCCTTTATTTTTGGCCTAATTATTGTATGCATGTCTTATTAGATCATATATACTAAACTAATTTCTGTCCTTTGGGGTTGGGGGGGTGTGTGTGTGTGTGTGTGTATGTGTGTGTGTGTGTGTGTGTATGTATGTGTAAGTAATAAAAATAAATAAAAGACAAACGAGACAAATGCTCTATAAGGAGAAGTGTCCAGCGGGGGGCGCCGTCTGCATGCTGCCACGTAAAGAGAGAAATAAGGAGCTGATGCTTTTATAGATAATATAGATTTATAGATATCAGCAGCTGACAGTGTTGACCCTGTAATTAGAAAGCTCGTTAGGCACAGCACCCGTAAGCCGAATAATACATAATAATAAATATGAAGTCAGTGAGAATCGAAACCAAAAGACTTTTCACACATCTGATGATTGTAGTCGGACTTCTTTGAGTGTCACTTATTATTTATTATTCATTATATCTTTAACAGAGTTGTAGACACAGACGTGGTTCCTCGCCCCAAATACGTGTCCTCAAGTCTTCCTCCGACCGTGGAAAGAGCGCCGTATTAGACCCGGGATGTAGTCCACGTAGTCCACGTAGTCCACGTAGTGAGCAGGTTACTTCATCCAGGACAGACACACAGACACACACACACACACACACACACACACACACACACACACACACACACACACACGGACGGAGACACAGACAGAAGTCCACTGTGTGAGTCCTGTGTGTGTGTGTGTGTGTGTGTGTGTGTGTGTGTGTGTAAAGCAGCAGGGTAATTTTAGAAGGAGACCGTCACATGTGAACCTGTCAGCTGCTATCACTGTCACCGCAAACGGCTGGACTGCACTCTGTCTCTGCCAGTGGGACCGTGTGTGTGCGTGCGTGCGTGCGTGTGTGTGTGTGTGTGTGTGTGTGTGTGTGTGTGTGTGTGCATGCAGCCTGACTCAAGCTTTGATAATGAGTTATCACAAAGCAGCAAATCCTGATGGATGCTTGTTTTATTTGGACAAACTGTCCAACATGTAATTTATGTTAATGGTTTTGGAGCTTTGTCTCCAACTGCCTCTCTCTCTGTCCCTCCGTCTGTCTGTCCCTCGCTTGTCTGTCCCTCCGCCTGTCTGTTCCTCGTCTGTCTGTCCCTCTGCCTGTCTGTCTCTCTTTCTCTCTGTCCCGTCTGTCTGTCCCTCCCGCCGTCTGTCTCTCCGCCTGTCTGTCGCTCCCTGCCTCCGGCTGTCTGTCCGTCCATTTGTCTCTCTCTCTCTCGCTCTCTGTCTGTCCCTCCGGCTGTCTGTCCCTCCATTTGTCTCGCTCTCTCTGTCCCTTCGTCTGTCTGTCTGTCTGTCGCTCCCTCCCTCCCTCTGTCTGAATCGAGAGTGTAATTGAATCATGGATTTGAGGGAACATCTTCACCGTAATAAACGCCAACTTCTCACCTTTTTCCTCATATCTGCATCACTGTGAATGACTAACACACCCTGACAGACTGTGTGTGTGTGTGTGTGTGTGTGTGTGTGTGTGTGTGTGTGTGTGTGTGTGTGTGTGTGTGTGTGTGTGTGTGTGTGTGTGTGTGTGTGTGTGTGAGAGAGAGAGTGAAACAGTCTAAACAGTCTAAAAGTCAGCAGAGAGACAACGAGATAAAAGTGATGGACAGAGAGAGTCGTCTCTGTAGATTTTTGGCTGTTTCTCTCTCAGGAGGAATTTTCTTCTTGTGCGATTCTATGTGAAAATGAATGAAAACACCATAAAATGTCTTAGTTTGATCGCAAAACGTCACGTTACGTCAGACAGAGGACGGGGACGGAGGTTAGACACAGACAGAAGACGGACGGAGGTTAGAACGGCATCACAGAGACATAGGACGGGGACGGAGGTTAGACACAGAGGACGGACGGAGGTTAGAACGGCATCACACAGACAGAGGACGGGGACGGAGATTAGACACAGACAGAAGACGGACGGAGGTTAGAACGGCATCACAGAGACATAGGACGGGGACGGAGGTTAGACACAGAGACATAGGACGGGGACGGAGGTTAGACACAGAGGACGGACGGAGGTTAGAACGGCATCACACAGACAGAGGACGGGGACGGAGATTAGACACAGACAGAAGACGGACGGAGGTTAGAACGGCATCACAGAGACATAGGACGGGGACGGAGGTTAGACACAGAGACATAGGACGGGGACGGAGGTTAGAGACAGAGGACGGGGACGTGGACCTTGCAGCCAATCAGAATCGAGTATTCACCCAGATATATGATGGTATAAGTCAAATTAACAGCTGATATTTTTCTCTTTCTATCTCCTCCATCTCCTTCTCTTTTTTTCATCTTCCCCTCTTTGCTCCTCTCTTCCTCCTCCTTCTCCCTCTGTCTCCTCTCTTCCTCTTCCTGACTCCCCCTTTTCCTGTCTTTACTCCTCCTCTTCCATTTTCTGTTGTCTCCTCTTTCTCTTCCACTGTCTCCTTTTTGTCTTTCCTTTCCTCTGGTTCTTTCCTTCCCTTCTTCTTTTCATCTTTTTTGTCTTTCTCGCTACTTTTTCTCTCCAATCTCTTTTTTTTTTGTCCTCCCCTTCCTCTGGTCTTTCTATTTCTTCATTTTCCATTCTTCTCTTCATTTCTTCTGTCTTCCTCTCTGTCTCCTCCTCTTCCTCTCCTCCACATCACTGACTCTGTCCTACATAACTCTAACTTCCCTGAGGATACACCCCCACTGTCTCTCTCTCTCTCTCTCTCTCTCTCTCTCTCTCTCTCTCTCTCTCTCTCTTTCTTACTCACTCACTCTCTCTAACGCTCTCTTTCTCTCTCTCTCTTTCCCACTATCGCTCTCTTTCCTCCCACCCTCTCTCTTTCAATGTCTCTCTCTGTCTCTCTCTTTCAGTGTCTCTGACTCATTCCTCCCACTCTCTCTCGCTCTCTCTCAGTCTCTCTCTCTCTCTCTCTCTCTCTCTCTCTCTCTCTCTCTCTCTTTCAGTCTCTCTCTCTCTCTCTCTCTCTCTCTCTCAGTCTCTCTCTCTCTCTCAGTCTCTCTCTCTCTCTTTCAGTGTCTCTCTCTCAGTCTCACTCTGGCTCTCTCTCTCTGTTCTGTAGTATGAGAGGATTTAATATTTAACAGGATAATTAGGTAGGAATGAGATATTTTGTAGTGTAATTTATAGTTTTATTAATTTCTGTGGCCGTATTAATTGTGATGGAAAAATGTTTTTTGGTTTGATTATAATTTGTTAAATGTTTAAAAAAAAAATCAAAACAAATCTCTCTCCGTCTTGCTCTCTCTTTGATGAGTCATATGACCAACCTCTCTCTCTCCCACCCCCCTCTCCCTGGAGACCAATCACACCCCCACAGTGAAACACACACACACACACACACACACACAGCACTCGCTCTCATCATCGTCACCGCTCTGTCAGCGTAGAGAGAGAGGGAGAGAGAGAAGGAAAAGGAGAACGAGGGAGAGAAGAGTCGAGCCGTACGCCAGAGAGGAGGTCAAGAGGGAGCGGAGTACATTGTACCAGAAGAGGAGGAGGAAGAGGAGGAAGAGGAGGGGTCAGTGGCGCGGAGGAGAGGGGGGGAGGTTCTCCCTGAATGAAGGAAGAGCTCTGGGAGTCGTTTCCTCCCCGCCGCGATGGAGCGACGCGAGGAATGAGGGCGGATGGTGAGAGCAGGGAGCAGCAGCAGCAGCAGCAGTGGAGAGGCTGGGGGGGGGGGAGGCGGTGCAGCGCCCGGGCGGCGCGGCCGGAGCCGCCAGCGCTCCCGGAGGACGCGGCGGCTGGCGGCCAACTGCCCCGGCGCCGACAAGATGTCCCCCGGCTCGAAGAAGCTGCAGTGTTTCTCGCCCATGCTGTGCCACTGCAAGGTGGCCTGCACCAACAGCACCATCTCGCTCATGTTCGGCTGCAAGGTGGGTGGAGACATCTGGGGGTCCTCGGCGTGGTTTGGGGAGGTCCTCCTCGGCGTGGTTTGGGGAGGTCCTCCTCGGCGTGGTTTGGGAGATCCTCACCGCGGTTTGGGGGAGATCCTCACCGCGGTTTGGGCAGTTAATGTGCCTTTTCTCAGATATGATGACTGTAGCTGAACTTTAGTTTTTCTCTGTCCAAAAAATAAAAAATAAATACTTTTTTATATAGTATAATAGTTTGGGGGGTTCCTCGCCACGGTTTGGGGGAGGTCCTCCTTGGCGTGGTTTGTGTAATCTCACAAAAGACATTTCTCAGATCTAATGACTGTAGCTGGACTTCTTTAGTTTTTCTCGGTCCAAAATAAAAACTTTTTATGTAGTAGAATAGTTTGGGGGTCCTCTGTGCGGTTAGTTAATATTATCCTGGTCCGTTTATTGTGGTCCTTGTGCTGTGGGCCGTGTATCCTGGTCCGTGTGCCGTGTATCCCGGTCCGTGGGCCGTGTGTCGCGGGCCGTGTATCCTGGTCCGTGGATTGTGGGCCATGGGCTGTGGATCCTGGTCCGTGTGCTGCGGGCCGTGTATCGTGGGCCGTGTGTCGTGGGCCGTGTATCCTAGTCCGTTTATCGTGGGCCAAGGGCTGTGTATCCTGGTCCGTGTATCCTGGTCCGTGTATCCTGGTCCGTATGCCATGGGCCGTGGATCCTGGTCCGTGGATCGTGGGCCATGGGCCGTGGATCGTGGACCGTGTATCGTGATATTTTTTTTTGAGGGTCATCTTTTGGGGGTTTCCCCTTTTTTAGTAAAGTGACAGTGCATAGACATGAAGGGGGAGAGATGGGGGACGACGCACAGCAAAGGGCTGCAGGTTGGACTCGAACCCGCGCCGCCGCAGGACCCAGCCAACATGGGGCGAACGCTCCCACTGGGTGAGCCAGAGGTCGCCCTGAATTGATATTTTTACATCACAGGAATATGAGAAATGAAAGCGGTGCCAGAGCAGAGACCTGTGTGGGGGAGCCAGAGAAAACGCTGCAGGGCAGAGAAGAGAAACCTGTCGTAGGGAGACGGAGACGAGCCGAGGAACCGGATCACGGTTCCCTCAAATATCAAATAAATCCTTAAAACGATCAGAAGTGAAACCAGCTTCTGCTCCCAAACAGCTGAGGGGGGACGAGCTGTTAACTGGCTTTGTCTCCGAGCGGCTGTGTTAGTTGTTGACCTGACGTGACCCGATAGGCCGACCGCTTCAGTCAGCCCACCAATCGGAGGCTCTGATTGCAGCAGCGCTGAGGCGTGATTGGCTGGCGGAGGTGGGAACCTGGCAGGCACATGCATATGTGGTCAACATGTGCTCTGCAGGGAAACCCCAATGAACCGAAAGGAAATGTGCTGATGGAGAGGAAACAGAAACTGAATGAAATCTGGCATTTGTCTGAGATATCAAAGTGCTCTCGACTGGGGGTCGATACAGCGTAGTATTGCAATATTTTCAGTGGCAATACTGTATCAACAGGCGCCAAGTATGAATGTGTTATAATATATTATATTTGTGGTGGTCAGTTTGTCCCATTCTGCAGTGATAACATTGAAGTGAGATGAACAAACAGAGAAATGTTTCTTTTTTTCATTTTGGGGACGTCATGTGAAGTTGGGGAAAAATCTGTTGGAAAAAGGTTATAAATTGCAAAATATTGCCATATGTTTAAAATCACAATAATATCGTATTGTGGCATAAGTATCGTGATGATATCGTATCAGGAGGCAACTGGTGATTTCTTCTCCCCCCCACCCCCCTAATCTGGACTCTTCTGGATCTTAATGTGATTATCCTGAGGATCTGTCTTGAATATTTGGCTTCAGAAATGAACCTGGATGGTGTTCAAGGGGTGTACATTTAATTTAATTTACCATATATATTTTTGGGGCTTTTCTGCCTTTTATTTGATAGGACAAAGGCGATGGCGCTACAACGGAGATCGGCAGGGGTTACCATGGTTATCTTAGCGTGTCCGAGGTACACACACTACTATGCGCTCAGATGACTGCTGGATCGGGATGATTGGTATATGTTTATATGGTTAAATGGTTAATATGGTTAATATGGTATATTTTGTTCATCTGAAGAGATCTGGGATCTCTTAAATCCCCGACGTGATGTCAGACGCTCCCCAGCCTGTGATTGGCCGCTCTGCCGTACCTTCTGCCCGGTGACAGCTTGATCGTAGCGAGTCTTAACCCTCTGAACCTTAAGGTCATTTTTACAGTTCATTGTCCGTCTGGCTTTATTTTCTATAAAAGCTTATAAAACATCAACCCTGTTGTCTACAGTCAAGATATGAACCTTTTTTTCAGGACTAACTGTGTTATTAGAATCTCAAACCAGTGAGGCCATTGTCCTCTAAACGGTAGTTATCTATCTTGTCCGCTATATACAGTGGTGCTCAAAAGTTTACATACACATGCTTAAGTTGACTAAAAAGAGGAATAAAAAAATCATGTTTTGGAAATTTATTTTAATACCTAAATTAAAAAATGAGGTAAAATCCAACCTTTAAGGACACCAATTTTCTTTGTGAATGAATAACGTATTGTAAATAAATAAATGTTCTTATTTAAAATACAGGGGTCATAAGTATACATACCCCTATGTTAAATTCCCATAGAGGCAGGCAGATTTTATTATTAAAGGCCAGTTATTTCCTGGATTCAGGATATTATGCATCCTGATAAAGTTCCTTGGCCTTTAGAATTAAAATAGCCCCACATCATCACATACTCTTCACCATGCTTAGAGATAGGCATGGTTTTATTTCAGTTAGACTAATACCTGGTTTGATTTGCATTGAGAGATGATTTTATAGAAAGTATCCCATGCCTATCTCTAAGCATGGTGAAGAGTATGTGATGATGTGGGGCTATTTTAATTCTAAAGGCCAAGGGAACTTTATCAGGATGCATAATATCCTGAATCCAGGAAATAACTGGCCTTTAATAATAAAAATCTGCTTGCCTCTATGGGAATTTAACATAGGGGTATGTATACTTATGACCCCTGTATTTTAAATAAGAACATTTATTTATTTACAATACGTTATTCATTCACAAAGAAAATTGGTGTCCTTAAAGGTTGGATTTTACCTCATTTTTTAATTTAGGTATTAAAATAAATTTCCAAAACATGATTTTTTTATTCCTCTTTTTAGTCAACTTAAGCATGTGTATGTAAACTTTTGAGCACCACTGTATCTTTGATCACATACTAGACTAGTTTGACTTGAAGGATTACTGTCTTTCCCACTCTATACTCTTTGCTCTTGCTGTCGCCCATATATGGGCATAATACTCGCCTTCACTTCCCCAAACAAACGCAAGTCACGGCACACGGACAGAGAGGGGACACGGAGCTAGCGGCAGAAATGAGCGGAAATGTGATAAATTATGGATTATTATCAAGTGGATAAATCTTGGATGTAACATTTTGGATTTAATGCTCAACGACCCCGACAGGCTGGATAGAAAATCACCTGTAGACACTAGAAAGACCCCAAAGAGACCTCCGTAACCGCTAGCTCGTTAGCTGTTAGCTGCTGGCAGCAACAATCTGCAAGTTTCTGTCTTTTATGGTTATTCCATTAAAATATGAATCAGAAGTTTAGTTTTAGGTCGTGCGCGACCCTCTCGGTTCCAGAGGGTTAAGTCCCATTGAGCCGCTGCCATCGACCGCTTTCACGCCACCATACGCAATTAATAAAGTATACATTGTTGTTGTTGTTGTTGTTGTTATTATTCAGTGTGTCGATGTGCTGCAATGACTATTGTTTTTCATACTTCATTATTATAATGCCACCTTTTTTGTCCTGCTACTAGTCCCGGAGCGTTGCCAACACGCACACACAAAATACATCAAAACGTGTGTAATGATTGGGAATGATGGGCTATGACTTTTCAACCCAATTTGCCGCGCGGTTTTCACGAAATTGCCAAAAGAACAGCATCAAGTTCTGACACACACACACACACACACACCTAGGATGAGACTCTTCACTGTTGGCTCTATACACACTAAAAGGACTGTTTTGTTAAATGGAGTCTGGGTGGTTCAGCGCAGTAGCTTGGTCTTAAATAGGTTTTAAAAAGGTCTCTCTGAAGGGTTAAGACACGTAACACTTATTATTTTTAGTTTTAGGCACACTGCGGAATTTCCACTCATTTCTGCCAATAAAGAAAGATTTTGGCTGTTATTTAGTCGGCTAAAACAGTATGTGAGACGCTTAAATCCCCGACGTGATGTCAGATGCTCCCCAGCCTGTGATTGGCCGCTCTGCCGTACCTTCTGCCCGTGACAGGTTGATCGTAGCCAGACTTAAGTCTCATTGATCAGCTGTCATCGACCGCTTTTATGCCACCATACACTCAACAGACTGTGCCGGAAGTTACCAGTCGTGGAGCCGAATGTGATGCAGCAGGTGCAGCAGGTGCAGCAGGTGCAGCAGGTGCAGCAGGTGCAGCAGGTGCAGCAGGTGCAGCAGATGCAGCAGGTGCAGCAGGTGCAGCAGGTGCAGCAGGTGCAGCGTGTGATAACGCGGAGCAGAAACCTCCATTCATTCATGTCAGGGTGAAGCTGCAAAGATGATTCATTATTCAGTCAGTCGCCAATTAGTTTCATAATCGCTTTGAGTCATTTTGTTTATGTTGCCCCCATGTTGCCCCCATGTTGCCCCCATGTTGCCCCCATGTTGCCCCCATGTTGTCCTCATGTTGCCCTCATGTTGTCCTCATGTTGCCCCCATGTTGCCCTCATGTTGCCCCCATGTTGCCCTCATGTTGTCCTCATGTTGTCCTCATGTTGTCCTCATGTTGTCCTCATGTTGCCCTCATGTTGCCCTCATGTTGCCCCCATGTTGTCCTCATGTTGTCCTCATGTTGCCCCCATGTTGCCCCCATGTTGCCCTCATGTTGCCCTCATGTTGCCCTCATGTTGCCCCCATGTTGCCCCCATGTTGCCCCCATGTTGCCCTCATGTTGCCCTCATGTTGCCCCCATGTTGCCCCCATGTTGCCCCCATGTTGTCCCCATGTTGCCCTCATGTTGCCCCCATGTTGCCCTCATGTTGCCCCTTTCAGACTACGACGTAAATTCACATGCTATCACAAGGTAATGTAAGTCAATGGAGGCCGAACGGCGTTGATAGACACGCTAAGAAGCGAGTATGTGTCTTGATAACGCCCAATAACGGGTTAATAATCAGCGTAATGGTGACTAAAGTTAACCCTCCTGGTGTCCTTGGGTCAAATTTTACCTATTTTTAGAAAATTGTGTTTCCTTCAACCAAAATGACAATGATAAAACAAAATAAACGTAGATGGTTCTGTACGACGCTCTTCACAATTAAAATAAATGATCAGTTCACTAGTCTTATTGAATGTGGGTGTTTTATGCAATGTTATGGCATTTGAGAAAGAAAATTAAAAAATGATGACAAACGTCCAATAAAGCTCAGAAAAAATCAACAAAGGTGACAAAAACATCGGGAAAAGCTCAGAAAAAACAAAAGTTCCACGGCCAACGTTAAGAAAACTCAAGGATTAATGGTCCAAACACACTATGTGGTCCCACTTAAATATTATTAATCACATGTTAATCTGTGTTTCCCTTCGTGGTAACCAGTCCGGTCTTGGACTCAAATCCAGACTCGAGATGGTTTTTTCTATGGTCTCGAACTCGCTAGTATTTGGACTCGGACTTGTCTCGGTCTCGGCCACTGGTCTTGCCCAATATGGCTTCTGGTCTGGACCGAGTCCAGGTGTCTTTATTATGTTGATAATAATATTGGAGGGAAAGTGAAACCCAAATTGATTGTCTTGATACTGTTTAGCATAAGACCTTCTTTTCTGTCCTGGACTCAGTCTTGAATCGGACTTGAACCTCTTTGAACTCGATCTTGACTTGGACTTGACTAGTCCTGGTCTTGGACTAAGGTGGTCTTGACTACAGTCCCGGTGGTAAACAGCACATGCAAATAACTCTGCAGGAATACTGTCATACAGATGAAAAGGCTTTATCTAGGGTTGACTTTTCGAGGACAAGTAGGACTAAAAAGCGAGTATGCGTCTTGATAACGTGCCAATAATGACGTATAAATTGCTGAGTCATACATACGCCGTCTCATGACATCACTGTGGGTCGTTAAGCACAGAAAAGATGGTGAATAGAGAGCATGTAGTGGGATTGTGTTCCCAGAATCCTCCAGAAACCTCCTCCTGAACACGCTGCTACTGTACATCCGCTCCGCGCTGACGCTTCTATTTATAGCAGCTTTTGGCAGCAGGAGCCGGCGTTGAGCTTCCTCCTCCTCCTCGTCTCTCTGAGAGCTGTCGAGGAGGAAGAGGAGGAGGAGGAGGAGGAGGAGGCTCTCTTCAGGCAGACGGTGTCATCTCTGGAAACCTCCGCTGCCTCCCACGTCCACAGTGAGGGGGCTCGGCGTCTCCCAGCTGCAAAATGACTCCGTCGGTTGTCAACTGTTAAATTAATCACCAATTTTCTTGATTTTGATAATCAGTTTGATCATTTCTCTCCTCTGACCGGAGAGAAATGATCGAATCCTTCCTCCTTCCCTTCGTAGATCCTTCCAAATATTATTTCATGTATATTGTATTCTAGTATTTCATTATATTTATATTCTGTGCTGTGTGACTGATTTTGCTGCTGGAACTTTATAATATCTATCTATCTATCTATCTATCTCTATCTCTATCTCTATCTCTATCTCTATCTCTCTATCTATCTATCTCTCTATCTCTCTATCTCTCTATCTCTCTATCTCTCTATCTCTCTATCTCTATCATGTATCTATCTATCTCTCTCTATCATGTATCTATCTATCTCTATCTATCTGTATATATATCTATCTATCTGTGTATATATCTATCTATCTGTGTATATATCTATATCTATCTGTGTATATATATATATATATATATATATATATATATATATATATATATATATATATATATATATATATATATACGTGCTCAAATTTGTTGGTACCCCTCCACAAAAAACGAAGAATGCACAATTTTCTCTGAAATAACTTGAAACGGACAAAAGTAATTGGCATCCACCATTATTTATTCCATATTTAATAGAAATCAGACTTTGCTTTTGATTTCTTATTCAACATAATATTGTAAATAAGAAAACAAATGAAAATGGCATGGACAAAAATGATGGGACCGCTAACCTAATATTTTGTTGCACAACCTTTAGAGGCAATCACTGCAATCAAACGTTTTCTGTAGCTCTCAATGAGACTTCTGCACCTGTTAACAGGTAGTTTGGCCCACTCTTCCTGAGCAAACTGCTCCAGCTGTCTCAGGTTTGATGGGTGCCTTCTCCAGACTGCAAGTTTCAGGTCTTTCCATAGATGTTCGATAGGATTCAAATCAGGACTCATAGAAGGCCACTTCAGAATAGTCCAATGTTTTGTTCCTATCCATTCTTGGGTGCTTTTAGCTGTGTGTTTTGGGTCATTATCCTGTTGGAGGACCCATGACCTGCGACTGAGACAGAGCTTTCTGACACTGGGCAGTACGTTTCGCTCCAGAATGCCTTGATAGTCTTGAGATTTCATTGTGCCCTGCACAGATTCAAGGCACCCTGTGCCAGGCGCAGCAAAGCAGCCCCAAAACATAACCGAGCCTCCTCCATGTTTCACTGTAGGTATGGTGTTCTTTTCTTTGAAAGCTTCATTTTTCGTCTGTGAACATAGAGCTGATGTGACTTGCCAAAAGCTCCAGTTTTGACTCATCTGTCCAAAGGACATTCTCCCAGAAGGATTGTGGCTTGTCAATATGCATTTTAGCAAATTCCAGTCTGGCTTTTTTATGTTTTTCTTTCAAAAGTGGAGTCCTCCTGGGTCTTCTTCCATGGAGCCCACTTTCGCTCAAAAGCGACGGATGGTGCGATCAGAAACTGACGTACCTTCACCTTGGAGTTCAGCTTGTATCTCTTTGGCAGTTATCCTTGGTTCTTTTTCTACCATTCGCACTATCCTTCTGTTCAATCTGGGGTCGATTTTCCTCTTGCGGCCACGCCCAGGAGGTTGGCTACAGTTCCATGGACCTTAAACTTCTTAATAATATTTGCAACTGTTGTCACAGGAACATCAAGCTGCTTGGAGATGGTCTTGTAGCCTTTACCTTTACCATGCTTGTCTATTATTTTCTTTCTGATCTCCTCAGACAACTCTCTCCTTTGCTTTCTCTGGTCCATGTTCAGTGTGGTGCACACAATGATACCAAACAGCACAGTGACTACTTTTCTCCATTTAAATAGGCTGAATGACTGATTACAAGATTGGAGACATGTGTGATACTAATTAAAGAAACTAATTAGTTTGAAATATCACTATAATCCAATTATTTATTATCTTTTCCAAGGGGTACCAACAAATGTGTCCAGGCCATTTTAGAATATCTTTGTAGAATAAGCAATAATTCATCTCTTTTCACAGCTTCTTTACTTTATTCTATGACATACCAAAGGCATGCAAGTATACATGATAAAATAGCTTTTAATTTCATCACTTTTCAGGAGGAATGAAGCATTATTTCAATGAGCTGTAAGGGTACCAACAAATTTGAGCACATCTGTATATATATATATATATATATATATATATATATATATATATATATATATATATATATATCTATCTCTATCTCTATCTCTATATATTATATATATATCTCTATCTCTATCTCTATCTCTATATATCATATATCTATCTCTATATATCATATATCTATCTATCTATCTCTATATATCATCTATCTATCTCTATATATCATATATCTATCTATCTATCTCTATATATCATCTATCTATCTCTATATATCATATATCTATCTCTATATATCATATATCTATCTCTATATATCATATATCTATCTATCTATCTCTATATATCATCTATCTATCTCTATATATCATATATCTATCTATCTATCTCTATATATCATCTATCTATCTCTATATATCATATCTCTATCTCTATATATCATATATCTATCTCTATATATCATATATCTATCTATCTATCTCTATATATCATCTATCTATCTCTATATATCATATATCTATCTATCTATCTCTATATATCATCTATCTATCTCTATATATCATATATCTATCTCTATATATCATATATCTATCTATCTATCTCTATATATCATCTATCTATCTCTATATATCATATATCTATCTCTATATATCATATATCTATCTATCTATCTCTATATATCATCTATCTATCTATCTATCTCTCTATCTATCTCTCTCTATCATATATCTCTATCATATATCTATCATATATCTATCTCTCTATCATATCTCTATCATATATCTATCATATATCTATCATATATCTATCATATATCTATCATATCTATCTCTCTATATATATATCTATCTCTCTATCTATCTCTCTCTATATATCTCTATCATATATCTATCTCTCTATCTATTTCTCTATCTATCTCTCTATCTATCATCTCTCTATATATCTCTATCATATATCTATCTCTCTATCACATATCTATCTATATATATATATATATATATATATATATATCTCTAATATCTATCTATCTATCTCTCTATCTTTCTATCTCTCTCTCTATCTATCTATTTATCTCTCTCTCACTATCTTTCCTTCCTTTATGTTTCCTTTCCTTCTATCCTGCTTTCTTTCTCCTTTCTTTCCATCCTTGCCTACTTCATTTCATTCTTCTTTCCCTCCTCTTTCCTTCCCTAAATTCTTCCCTTCTTCTCTCCTTCCCTCCTCTTTCTTTCTTTCTTCTATTTTTTTCTGCACTTTCTGATGTTTTTGTTGTTTTTTCCCCCACATTTTTTTAAAGCTTTTTCTGACATTTTTTCTCCATTTTATTTTATCATGTTTTTTCTCCCAATGCTATAAAATTGATTTAAACCAAATGTAATGAAAGTGATCATTAATTTTACTTGTTATGAGCGTTGTAGGGAACCATCCTCGTTAATCTTCTCTGACAATTTTGATAGAAACCCAAATTTCTGATATAGAAACATTTTGAAAACGGGCCAAATTTGACCCGAGGACACCAGGAGGGTTAATAAGTAACTAGATAAGGAACATAGATAAGAGGGTTATGGGGGTTATGAATCTGATACAGGCTCCGATTCTTTCTGGTCCTGTTTCTCATGCTCCCCGTTGGTCACATGATCAGAAAATAGTTCATGTACATTATACATATATAATTTCTTGTATATTCTTAAACCTTCTTGTCATCTGCACTGGTTCTAAGTTGGGTTCATTAAAATGCTGTGATGATATTAAAGGGTAACTAGCGTTTTTTCCAACCTGGTCCAACCTTTCAGGGTCTACGTGACTTATGGGAACAACAGTCTTGGACATTGGTCCAATTTTAAGTGAGGTTGCTGCAGTCGGCATCGGTGAAACAAGTTCTAATGGAAGTTATTGGGCAATCGTCAGCTTGTTTTTACCTTCACAAAAGTGCTGGTTTTGCCGCTGACAGGCTCAGATTATGACTGTAAGAGTCTGACACCGTTATGGAAAGGATCCCTGCAGAGA
>JABXJD010000529.1:87500-102500 GCA_013375575.1 Percina caprodes | reverse complement strand
AAATCCGTCCCAAAAGTAGGACATCAGCACAATCCCAGAAGACCGAGACCATAAATCAAAAGATGAACATCATCCGGTGTTGCTTCAAACTATCGATTGAGACAATAAACTCGTTATGAAAATGTTTACTGAGTCTAAATCAAGTGAGAAGTCGTCATTTTCTCAGAGACTACAGAAACAGACCTCCTTTTTATCTGCATGTGTCGCCCCCTGCAGGAGATCAGATATAATGCAGCTTTAAGGAGTCTCAGATCCAGTATTAGGGACCACTAAGGTCTATATAAAGAGACTTCAGATACAGTATTAGGGGACCACTAAGGTCTATATAAAGAGACTTCAGATACAGTATTAGGGGACCACTAAGGTCTATATAAAGAGACTTCAGATACAGTATTAAGGACCACTAAGGTCTATATAAAGAGACTTCAGATACAGTATTAGGGATCACTAAGGTCTCTATAAAGAGACTTCAGATACAGTATTAGGGACCACTAAGGTCTATATAAAGAGACTTCAGATACAGTATTAGGGGACCACTAAGGTCTATATAAAGAGACTTCAGATACAGTATTAGGGACCACTAAGGTCTCTATAAAGAGACTTCAGATACAGTATTAGGGACCACTAAGGTCTCTATAAAGAGACTTCAGATACAGTATTAGGGACCACTAAGGTCTCTATAAAGAGACTTCAGATACAGTATTAGGGACCACTAAGGTCTATATAAAGAGACTTCAGATACAGTATTAGGGACCACTAAGGTCTATATAAAGAGACTTCAGATACAGTATTAGGGACCACTAAGGTCTATATAAAGAGACTTCAGATACAGTATTAGGGGACCACTAAGGTCTATATAAAGAGACTTCAGATACAGTATTAGGGACCACTAAGGTCTATATAAAGAGACTTCAGATACAGTATTAGGGACCACTAAGGTCTATATAAAAGAGACTTCAGATACAGTATTAAGGACCACTAAGGTCTCTATAAAGAGACTTCAGATACAGTATTAGGGACCACTAAGGTCTCTATAAAGAGACTTCAGATACAGTATTAGGGACCACTAAGGTCTATATAAAGAGACTTCAGATACAGTATTAGGGACCACTAAGGTCTATATAAAGAGACTTCAGATACAGTATTAGGGACCACTAAGGTCTATATAAAGAGACTTCAGATACAGTATTAGGGACCACTAAGGTCTATATAAAAGCATCCAAAGACACCATGTAATAGGACCTTTAATATTAACAGTATGTTAGGGGCTGAGCCCCCCTGAAGGTCTAAATCCGAGACTTGCCCCTGCGATGAACCCCGTACTGGTTTCTCTTGAGATCTCGACATTATTGTCTAACACCATTGCCGATAATGAAGAAATGGATCCTCACGTCCCCACAAAACGACCCCGGAGCCTGGGAGGACCTACTGCACACTCCTCTCACTCTTATTATTCCTTTCATTTCCATTCCCTCTCTTCCTCCACCTCTCTTCCTCCACCTCTCGCTCGCGCTCCTCAGCAGCGCCATGGCAACACAGGAGATGAATGCCGACAAAGAAAATCCTGACGGCAGGAAAATGGAGGAGGAGGGTTGAACCTGCAGAGAATGACAAGGGCAGATTTAGCGATGCTTTCTGTGTGTGTGTGTGTGTGTGTGTGTGTGTGGTGGGGGGGGGGTGCTGTAAGACGCAGAACAGCCTCCTAAAGATTTACAGCGGCTCTGGTGAATATTTATCACCAAGAGAAAGGACTCGGAGGCCATGAAATGACTTGTCACTAATGCTTCTTCGCCATCCTCTCATCTCTGCTAACCTTCATTCCCAGCTGCAGCAATGCATGCTGGGAGCACAAGCTGGCTCTATTTATAGCCAGCAGTGTTACAGACGGTCCTGGAGTTTCAGGGAAATCGTGGAATATTTACCCCCCTGTTGTTCTCGGGGGCAAATCTGACCCCTTTGAAAAATGTCTATATCTGAAATATGAGGTTTTTTTTAACCAAATTACCATAAAAATGGATTGGATTCCTTAAATTAATCACTTTCATTCCTCTGATCTTTACTATTAGTAAAAATAATTCATAATTTCTGCTTTTTTAACTCAAATATTAGGTATAACTAGTAAGGTGGTGGTAGTAAAAAACTAAAAGTCTGAAAAAGGGACGATAATGTCAGATTTTTGTCTGTTTTGGACCCGGGAGCGTCATCCAGACGGGCATGTTGCAAAAAATCACTCTAAATGTACTTTAAAAGGGACAATTTATAAAAAAAAATGTTATGCTCTATTAGTTGTGTTAATTCCCAGCTGCAGCAATGCATGCTGGGAGCACAGGCCGGCTCTATTAATAGCCAGCAGTGTTAGACGGTCCTGGAGTTTCAGGGAAATGGTGGAATATTATTTATTATTGTGTATTTCAGGCAGGTATAGTCGGGAATATCAGGGATTCAAATAAATGATCAAGCAAGTTCTGCTCTGAGCTCGCACGTGCATGTGGACTCAGACTCCCATGAGGCTTTGCAGCTTTTTAAAGGACCTACATCACACATGCGGGTACTTTGCTAAACGTCAAGGCCCTGTTAGGGAAACAGAAGTTTTCATAGAAGTCGACACAGTTTGACGAGTGTTTGGATCATAATTTTGACAAATGTGGATGGATTTTTTTCTTGTTAATATGACATACTGTGTGTGTGTGTGTGTGTGTGTGTGTGTGTGTGTGTGTGTGTGTGGAGATAGATAGATAGATAGATAGATAGATAGATAGATAGATAGATATAGTGTGTAAAAAGTCTTAATTATCCCGCCACTTAGTCTATATCCACAACGTTTCCCCTCCAGTGCCACAAGAAATTCCCCTGGACGTCCCTCATTTAGGCCGGATGTCCGTCCCGTCTCTGTGTCGGTGCTCTAACCTACGGCTGATTTCTGAGGACTATGGTTACCTGGTCCTCAGATCTCTGCAGGGTAAATCCAGACAGCTAGCTAGACTATCTGTCCAATCTGAGGACTATGGTTACCTGGTCCTCAGATCTCTGCAGGGTAAATCCAGACAGCTAGCTAGACTATCTGTCCAATCTGAGGACTATGGTTACCTGATCCTCAGATCTCTGCAGGGTAAACCCAGACAGCTAGCTAGACTATCTGTCCAATCTGAGGACTATGGTTACCTGGTCCTCAGATCTCTGCAGGGTAAATCCAGACAGCTAGCTAGACTATCTGTCCAATCTGAGGACTATGGTTACCTGGTCCTCAGATCTCTGCAGGGTAAATCCAGACAGCTAGCTAGACTATCTGTCCAATCTGAGGACTATGGTTACCTGGTCCTCAGATCTCTGCAGGGTAAATCCAGACAGCTAGCTAGACTATCTGTCCAATCTGAGGACTATGGTTACCTGGTCCTCAGATCTCTGCAGGGTAAATCCAGACAGCTAGCTAGACTATCTGTCCAATCAGAGGACTATGGTTACCTGGTCCTCAGGTCTCTGCAGGGTAAATCCAGACAGCTAGCTAGACTATCTGTCCAATCTGAGTCTCTGTTGACGACTAAAACTACTTCTGAACTTCATGTTCCACCAAAACAACTTCCTTCCTGAGACTATTTAGCAGCGGCACCGTGGCTCCGTCCGGAGCTTAGCCCTGCCCACGACGACTGTGATTGGTTTAAAGAAATGCCGATAAACCAGAGCAGGTTTTCTCCCATCCAGGAATGCTGGGTGGACCAGCCAGACCTTCCTGTGCTGAGCTGTGGAGGAGGAGGAAGGTCTGATAAAGCGAGACTACCCTCTATACAATATCTGTTGGGTATTTTCCTGTTCCTCTTCCCCCTAGAAGCGGATACCGGTCTGGTCTACATCGAGTTTTTTTTAAAGCTCCATTGTGTCATTTATTGAGTTTGAGCCTTTGGTTTTTACCAAATATCTGCTCATTCATGTGTAAATACTTCCACCAACTAATCAAGTATTCTCGTGAGCGTAGAATCTGCCATTCACAATGGATGGATGGATAGATGGGTGGGTGGTTTGATGGGTGAGAGAGATAGATTTATGGGTGGGTGGATGGGTGGATGGGTGGAGAGATGGATTGGTGGATGGGTGGGTGGATGGATTGGTGGATGGGTGGGTGGATGGATTGGTGGATGGATGGGTGGGTGGGTGAATGGGTGGGTGGGTGGGTGGGTGAATGGGTGGGTGGGTGGGGGGGCGGCTAGAAAGTAATATTCAGTTGGTTGTCATGTACGATTTCAACGCTAGATAGATAGATAGATTTTCACGAAAGTAACTTCATGAGATGTTCAGCTCTTTTGCTCTTTACGTTTCAAAGTTTTTCTTTCATTGTTTTTGACTTTTTTGTATGTTTTAGTTTTTTCGGAGGGGAAAACATTATTTGTGTACGGGCCGAAAAAATTGACTTAGGGCACCACGTTCTTTCCCCATTTGCCCGAGTGGGGAAAAAAAAAAATTTAAAGGTCCCATGGCATGAAAATGTCCCTTTTTATGAGGTTTTTTAATATTGAGTCCCAAAAATAATCCCGTCCTAGAGTCCCACACAATAATAGTCTGAGTCTGTCAGCGGAAACAACACAGCCTTTAGTGGACGTTACTGGCGCTGAACTTAAAACATCTCAAACATCGCTGTTCTCAGCACTAAGACACAAAAATTATCTGAATGAACATCCCTGCTGGATCGAACCAGCGCTCCACACATCACAGATCAACCACCTTCTCCGTCACAGCCACGATTAACTCAGCGGTTTGCAAGACCGAGTCACCTTGCTGCTGACTCATGTTTGGAAAAGGGACTCAAAGTGTGAAGTAGGACAGAAGTCAGCTGGACCAAATCCTCAGAGGACCAGGAGGAGGAGGAGGAGGAGGAGGAGGAGCGGTGTGAGGTTTCCAGACTGCAGAGAGAAGAGATCAGAGCTCTAACTTCCTCTCAGCCTGCGCTCTCTTTAAAAAACACACACACACTCCGACTGACACACACACACACACACAGCCGTGCTCTCGTCAGCCCTGCAGTCTGTTGTTGCTGTCTGCTTCAGACAGGCGGAGGCTGGCTGCCCGCCTGCCCCACTGCTCTCTTTCCGCCTGCTACGCCATGCTCTCTCACCCCGGCAGGTTAATCCGCCCCCGGGGGCGCCTCTCTCTCTTTCTCCCGTCACGTCCTGGAGTGTGACGGTGGGTCACCGGCAGCCGCCTACGACCGCTACACCCGCTCATAACTGACGACCTCGGTGCATCTCCTTTTCCTGGAAACAGCGTCTGGTTGCCTCCGTCTCTGCAGCCTCGCTGTTTGTGTCTGTGAGGAAAAGGAGGAGGAGGAGGAGGAGGAGGAGGGAGACACACAGACACACACACACAAGGTGGAGTGAAACCCCCTCCTCCCATCGTCTGCTTTCCAGCCTGCAGCAGGAGCGAGAGGAGGCGACACCTCCACCTTCGCAGCGGCGGCGGCAGCAACAAGCAGCATGCTCAGCTCTGTGTGGTACGCCAAAAAGATGGGCCGCCGCATCATGGGCACCCTGAGGAGAACCAAGCGGCTGCACCGGCGCCTACTGGTAGGTCAGACCTGCCCTCCTCCGCTCCCTCTGCCCCACAAACATAAGAAAATAAATCTTCGTAAAGGTGAGGAGGGAGGGGGTGGCGTTGCGCCGCTGCACCGTGTAGCGTGAGTCATTTTCTACAAGTGTATGTGTGTGTGTTTTAAATGCATTGATGTGTGTCTTCTGTGTAGATGTGTAGATTATTCCGTATCCGGTTTTGTTTCTGCAGTTAAATTGTCTGACGACACCTTGAATACACCTTTATTCGTTAAGAACAGCCTGAAACCACCATCAGCAAACCCACCAGACTCCATGTAAATAATCACTACTTTTAGCGTTTATAGAGCAGCATATCTCCACCAGACTCCATGTAAATAATCACTACTTTTAGCGTGTATAGAGCAGCATATCTCCACCAGACTCCATGTAAATAATCACTACTTTTAGCGTGTATAGAGCAGCATATCTCCAACAGACTCCATGTAAATAATCACTACTTTTAGTGTGTATAGAGCAGCATATCTCCACCAGACTCCATGTAAATAATCACTACTTTTAGCGTGTATAGAGCAGCATATCTCCACCAGACTCCATGTAAATAATCACTACTTTTAGCGTGTATAGAGCAGCATATCTCCACCAGACTCCATGTAAATAATCACTACTTTTAGCGTGTATAGAGCAGCATATCTCCACCAGACTCTATGTAAATAATCACTACTTTTAGCGTGTATAGAGCAGCATATCTCCACCAGACTCCATGTAAATAATCACTACTTTTAGCATGTATAGAGCAGCATATCTCCACCAGACTCCATGTAAATAATCACTACTTTTAGCGTGTATAGAGCAGCATATCTCCACCAGACTCTATGTAAATAATCACTACTTTTAGCGTGTATAGAGCAGCATATCTCCACCAGACTCCATGTAAATAATCACTACTTTTAGCGGGTATAGAGCAGCATATCTCCACCAGACTCCATGTAAATAATCACTACTTTTCTACTGTTTTAAGTGCATTCATTTGTCTGTCTGCTGTGTGGATGTGACGCTGCTGGATGAGGCAGATGTGGAAAAGTTGCAACAGCTGCGTCACGTAGTGGATCAGGATTCATGCAGAAGCCGTCACTTGTTCCTGCAGATCCAGAAATAGAAACGCCCTCATCACACAATCCCGTATCCAAGTGATTTGTTTTCATCATGAAAGAGACCCGGCGTAGACATGAGGACAGTCTTCGCGGGCGTTGGGAGGTGTGTGTTACCGTGAGATCACTGTGAATGTTCCAGAGCTTTTTGGCTGTTTGGATGAACAGATGAGCTGGAATCTCCTCTTTTCCTCTCCTTTTTCTCTGTTTTTGGGAATCCTGTGCAGCTTTTTTCTTGAATCCCTGCGTGAACGCCGTGGAGCGATTCACCTGCATAAACAGCAGCATCATGTTGTAGGCAGATGTGTGAGGAACCCCTGCAGTAGCACATGCCTTCGCCGGCGTTGCCTAGCAACCTCCAGGCTCCCTGACACACAGCGCTTCCCCCACCTCCTAAAACAGACATCCATGCACATGCAGGGTTTTCCTGCCTTTATGAGGCTTAGGCGCAGTTGGGCAACGACGACGCCAAATAAACGTAACTAGATGACTTTTCTCACATCGCATCGTTATTGGTCGCTTTTTCCGACATTTTTGTCACTTCTGTCAATGTTGTGGGTGCTTTTTTTGACATTTTTTCCAAAGTTATTTGATTTTGCTAACATTGGCATTTTCAGCGCTTATTTCAAACGCCCATTTATTGTGATTAAAAACTGAAAACGGGTCAAATTTGACCCGAGAACAACATAGTTATTGATCCCAATAAAATGGGAAATTATAGTTTTCCAGCAGCAAAATCAGTCACATAGCACAGAATATAAATATAATCAAATACTAGGATACAATATACATACATTCAATATACATGAAATAATACTAGGAGAAAATACAAGAATAATATTTGAATATATACAAGAATATATATACATATAATATATACAATATATGAATACAAAAACATGAGGGTCAAAGGAGGGTTGGAGCCCCCGTCTCCTCTGATTGGTCAGTATTTCTGCATTCAAGGGCTATACTGAATAACACTTTATTGATCTTTGATATTTTCAACAGCAAATATTAAAAGTTTTGGTGGCGCCGGCAGGGGAAACAGACATTTCCAACCGCACCTGAAGGCATCATAACTCCATGGAGAAAGCAGACTGATGTCATGAGACGCCGCTTTGTGTCATTAATGGCGCGTTATCAAGACGCATACTCGCCTTTTAGCGTGTATATCAACACCGTTTGGCCTCCATTGACTTACATTACCTCGTGATGGCGTGTGAAGTTACGCCGAATTATGAAAGGGCAAAAATCTGCGTAGGGAGGTTGGTCGGGGGCAAATACAGGACTATAACCACACGCTCTTCTCGCGATAACACGCCAAGTGGCGTGCATGTGTACGCCCGCTGGACATACACGCGGAAAGCTCATGCGTACAGATAACACGCCACTTGGTCTAGAAAGTTGGCGTGTATGTTTACATAGACAGCGCTTACCAAGAGCCTGGGCCTGGGTCTGGGCCTGGGTCTGGGTCTGGGTCTGGGTCTGTCCCTGGTTTCTGCCTAAAAGGAAGTTTTTCCTCGCCACTGTCCCACTGTTGCTTGCTCTGGAGGGAACTACTAGAACTGTTGGGTCCTTGTAAATTCTGGAGTGTAGTCTAGACCTGCTCTATCTGGTCTAGACCTGCTCTATCTGGTCTAGACCTGCTCTATCTGGTCTAGACCTACTCTATCTGGTCTAGACCTGCTCTATCTGTAAAGGGTCTCCAGATAACTCTTGTTATGAATTGATACTAATTGATACGTCGGAGAAAGACAGAAACGAGACGGAGAGAGAAGCGACTTTCTTTACCTTCGTAGTCTTTAAAACTTTTCCGTTGCAGCGATAGCGGCCTATCTCGCTCCCGGTCTCGCTCCCGGTCTCGCTCCCGGTCTCGCTCCCGGTCTCGCTCCCGGTCTCGCTCCCGGTCTCGCTCCCGGTCTCGCTCCCGGTCTCGCTCCCGGTCTCGCTCCCGGTCTCGCTCCTATCTCGCTCCCGGTCTCGCTCCCGGTCTCGCTCCCTATCTCGCTCCTTATCTCGCTCCCTATCTCGCTCCCGGTCTCGCTCCCGGTCTCGCTCCCTATCTCGCTCCTTATCTCGCTCCCTATGATGCTCCCCATATCGCTCCCTATGTCTCTCTTGTGTGTGTGTGTGTGTGTGTGTGTGTGTGTGTGTGTGTGTGTGTGTGTGCGCGCGTAACTTTTCTTTTGATGCTAATAAGTAAATATCAGATACTTTTACTCAGGTTCTATCATAAAACGCGTGTCTCGGGCTGTCCACCAAACTGAGAAGACGACACGAGACAGGCAACAACACAGACGTTACGTGACTCTTTCATAATAAAAGCATGTTAATAAACTACATCTGGACATCTGGCCCTGGATGTGATTCTCATTTTCCAGCGTTGCCCTTAGTGACGTTGAGTTTGACCCCCCTGCTCTAAAAGTTCAACTTTAACTTCTACCAAAGTCTTTTTCTGGTAGGATCCTTTAAATATTATTTATTATCTGTTAAGTACCTTATACGAGACTGCCTGTTAACCTCTGACGCCTTTATTTTGATAACTGTGGATTTCTGGCCTTAAATCTGTGTTATGTCAACAGTGAGGGGTGTGTTGGGTCCATGCAGCCTGCAGGTGGAGCCGGAGAGTGTGAGTGTGAGTGTGAGTGTGAGTGTGAGAGTGTGTGAGTGTGTGTGGTCCATGCAGCCTGCAGGTGGAGCCACAGACACACAGCAGAACACTATAGGCTTTTATCCTAGTCTTCATCAGACACTGGTGTGTGTGTTTGGAGTCGGGGGTGTGTGTGTCTATTTGTGTGTTTGAGGCGGGGGTGTGTGTGTGTCTATTTGTGTGTTTGAGGCGGGGGGCATCACTGCCTCTATCTCTGCCATGGGAATGTTTTAAAACGAGCTCTGAGTTTGAGGAACAGCTGACTGTCTCCTCCGTGTCTCTGTCTCTTTTCTGTCTCCATGAAATGAAGCTGCTTTTAAGTACGCTCGGAAACATTGAGAGGACACAACAATGACACCCATTGGACGTGTTAATGAGGACGGAGCAGTGACACCCACTGGGTGCCTACGTATACCGCGACACTTCCAGTTTTATCGCATCGATTCCCCCTCTAAGCACCTCACATTGTCCTCATGTTGTCTTCACATGGGGACAAGATGAGGACAACTAGGGGACAACATGAGGACGACATGAAGAAAACATGAGGACAACATGAGGACAACATGAGGACAACATGGGGACAACATGGGGACAACATGGGGACAACATGGGGACAACATGGGGACAACATGGGGACAACATGAAGACAACATGAGGACGACATGAGGGTTTAATGCATTTTACCTTTTTCTTACTACTTCCTTTTTCGGACAAGAGTGTCTTATTTTTTGCTATTTCTTAAAGGGCCATATTCTGCTCATTTTCAGGGTCATAACTGTATTTAGAGGTTATATCAGAACAGGTTTCCATGGTTTCAGTTTAAAAAAAGAAGAGACAGATCCTGTTTTCACCCTGTGGGTTCAGGTCTCTGTTTTATCTCCAGAGTGAGACATCTCACTAGTTTTATCTCCAGAGTGAGACATCTCACTAGTTTTATCTCCAGAGTGAGACGTCTCTCTAGTTTTATCTCCAGAGTGAGACATCTCACTAGTTTTATCTCCAGAGTGAGACATCTCTCTAGTTTTATCTCCAGAGTGAGACATCTCACTAGTTTTATCTCCAGAGTGAGACATCTCTCTAGTTTTATCTCCAGAGTGAGACATCTCTCTAGTTTTATCTCCAGAGTGAGATATCTCACTAGTTTTATCTCCAGAGTGAGACATCTCTCTAGTTTTATCTCCAGAGTGAGACATCTCTCTAGTTTTATCTCCAGAGTGAGATATCTCACTAGTTTTATCTCCAGAGTGAGACATCTCACTAGTTTTATCTCCAGAGTGAGACATCTCACTAGTTTTATCTCCAGAGTGAGACGTCTCTCTATTTTTATCTCCAGAGTGAGACGTCTCTCTAGTTTTATCTCCAGAGTGAGATATCTCACTAGTTTTATCTCCAGAGTGAGACATCTCACTAGTTTTATCTCCAGAGTGAGACATCTCACTAGTTTTATCTCCAGAGTGAGACGTCTCTCTAGTTTTATCTCCAGAGTGAGACGTCTCTCTAGTTTTATCTCCAGAGTGAGACGTCTCTCTAGTTTTATCTCCAGAGTGAGACGTCTCACTAGTTTTATCTCCAGAGTGAGACATCTCTCTAGTTTTATCTCCAGAGTGAGACGTCTCTCTAGTTTTATCTCCAGAGTGAGACATCTCTCTAGTTTTATCTCCAGAGTGAGACGTCTCTCTAGTTTTATCTCCAGAGTGAGTCTCTCTAGTTTTATCTCCAGAGTGAGACGCTCTCTAGTTTTATCTCCAGAGTGAGACGTCTCACTAGTTTTATCTCCAGAGTGAGACGTCTCACTAGTTTTATCTCCAGAGTGAGACGTCTCTCTAGTTTTATCTCCAGAGTGAGACGTCTCTCTAGTTTTATCTCCAGAGTGAGACGTCTCTCTAGTTTTATCTCCAGAGTGAGACGTCTCACTAGTTTTATCTCCAGAGTGAGACATCTCTCTAGTTTTATCTCCAGAGTGAGACATCTCCCTTCTATCCTATCTTTGTTGAGAGCTGCACATGCTCAGTAGCTCGGTAAGATCCATCAGTTGATAACTCTTTCTCCAGCTTTGGTCAGTCCAAGGCAGGATCAGCTGGGAGACTTCTTCTAGAACAGGGACAGGAAGTAGTTCTTTTGGAGATTCTGGTCCACTAGTGGCTGTTGGAGCAGTGTTTTCCATTGAGAACGAGCTAGCATGCTACGGTTAGCCACCTCGTCTCTAGTGACGTAGAAAGTCATGCAGATGTTGGACAGCTGACCCGGAGACTGGAGACAGAGGACACTCAGAAACCGTATCCGAGGACACTCAGAAACCGTATCCGAGGACACTCAGAAACCGGATCCGTGGACACTCAGAAACCGGATCAGAGGACACTCAGAAACCAGATCAGAGGACATTCAGAAACCAGATCAGAGGACATTCAGAAACTGGATCAGAGGGACATTCAGAAACTGGATCAGAGGACATTCAGAAACTGGATCAGAGGGACATTCAGAAACCGGATCAGAGGGACATTCAGAAACAGGATCAGAGGACATTCAGGAACCACCGGATCTCACTCAAAACACCATGTAGGGTTTTTTCCAAGTGTGTATGATGTGGAAGCACCAGAGACACAACATACCCCCCAAATGCCAGAAAAGGATTTGTTTCCCTAGTTTGGGTCCTTTAAAGGGACGTAACGTTAAGACTAGAAGAGACATTTAAGTCTATTTCCTGTCAATGGGCTGGAGACATGACCAGCAGCTTGGTAGTGGCCCTGAGCCAGGACTGCCAGGCGCAAAGAGGGCAGAGGACATCCAGATGAAAGCAGCTAACCAGGAGTCCCCCTTTTGGCTGCTGACATGCACGTCCCTGTGTGTGACTCCGGGGGAGACATTGATTATTCATGCAGCGAGTGGAGCCGCCCCTCGTGCTGACATGTGTCACTGGAGCCCATTAATTGGCAGGAGAATGAGAGATGACTGGAGAGGGAGGGTGTCACAGCAAGGGGGGGGGGTGTGACAACGAAGAGAGGGTGCGTTAGTGTGTCTCGGTGTTGGGAGTCCGAGTACCGGGACTTTTGGTTTTCATCGCACTACAGGGACCAAAACAAGTCCACATCTGAAGGAAGGATCCATAATTTATCCCTTAACCTCGTCCAATCAGGAGAGAGGGAGGGTGTCACAGCGAAAGAGCAACTGAAGAGGGGGAGGGGGGATCGGTGTTGGGAGTCCGAGTACAGGGACTTGGAGTTTTGGTTTTCGTCGCACCACAGAGACCAAAACAAGTCCAGATCTGAAGGAAACATCCATTATTTATCCTCCTCCGTCGTCCAATCAGGCGTCTCCCTCTATGATGACCTCACATCACCCCCGGCAGGAGTTCACGTCCACGGGCGTGAACGGCGCCGTGAAGAGGCCGCCACCGCCGCGGGACCACGACAGCCTGCAGGAGTCCATCGCCCTCCTCCACCCGCTCCACCGGCAGCACGCCATCGAGCTCCACCGGCAGCAGAGTCACGCGCCCCGCTGCCCCTGGCAACGTTCACCGCCGTGCCGCGTCCCGCGCTCGCAGCCGCTTTCTCAACCTGCGGGACAGCGTCAAGAGAAGCCCCACCAAGAGCACGGCTAAAGGGGGGGGGGGCAGGCCGGGGATCCCCTGGGTGCCCTTCGCTCTCAGTAAGGTACTTCAACACGACGACGGGTCGGAAACGCCGGGTTAGAGCTTAAAAACGTGTGTGTGTGTGTGTGTGTGTGTGTGTGTGTGTGTCAGGCACTTTGTGTGTGTGTGTGTGTGTGTGTGTGTGTGTGTGTGTCAGGCACTTTGTAACTGTGTGTGTGTGTGTGTGTGTGTGTGTGTGTGTGTGTGTTAGGCTGTGTGTGTGTGTGTGTGTGTGTGTCAGGCACTGTGTGTGTGTGTGTGTGTGTGTGTGTGTGTGTCAGGCACTTTGTAACTGTGTGTGTGTGTGTGTGTGTGTGTGGCACTGTGTGTGTGTGTGTCAGGCACTTTGTGTGTGTGTGTGTGTGTGTGTGTCAGGCACTTTGTGTGTGTGTGTGTGTGTGTGTGTGTGTGTGTGTGTGTTAGGCACTGTGTGTGTGTGTGTGTCAGGCACTTTGTAACTCTGTGTGTGTGTGTGTGTGTGTGTCAGGCACTTTGTAACTCTGTGTGTGTGTGTGTGTGTGTGTGTATCAGGCACTGTGTGTGTGTGTGTGTGTGTGTGTGTGTGTGTGTATCAGGCACTGTGTGTGTGTGTGTGTGTGTGTGTGTGTGTGTGTGTGTGTGTGTGTGTGTGTGTGTGTGTGTCAGGCACTGTGTGTGTGTGTGTGTGTGTGTGTCTCAGGCACTTTGTAACTGTGTGTGTGTGAGTGTGTGTGTGTCAGGCACTGTGTGTGTGTGTGTGTGTCAGGCACTTTGTAACTGTGTGTGTGTGTGTGTGTGTGTGTGTTAGGCACTTTGTAACTCTGTGTGTGTGTGTGTGTGTGTGTGTGTGTGTAACCATTCAGTTAGGGTACAGAGTTCCTCTTTAATGAAGGGAATGTGTAGAAAAGGTTTCCTCTTGATTTCCTGCGGTCGGGATGAGACGTTCAGGGAGTCGTCCTGAACATCGTCGTTATCAGCACTAAGAACAGAAAATGGCGGTTGTTGTCTCGGCGTCCGGTCCCTGGAAGTCACGGTGTGGTCGGTGATGGAGTCGTTCTGCAGACAGTTGTGTGTCAGGAGTGTGTTGCTACGGTGATTCAGTTTATGGGGAATCAATACAAACCGTCCGTGTGTGTCTGTTGTCATGACGTCTGTCGGTGCAGGTGCATTCTGGGGGTGCTGGTCTTACGGGGAGGTGTGTTCAGGTGCATGAGGCAGCAGGAAGTGATCGTGCCATTGTTACACACACAGGGACACACACTATGCTTGTTACACACATAGGGACACACACTATGCTTGTTACACACACAGGGACACACACTATGCTTGATACACACACAGGGACACACACTATGCTTGTTACACACACAGGGACACACACTATGCTTGTTACACACACAGGGACACACACTATGCTTGATACACACACAGGGACACACACTATGCTTGATACACACACAGGGACACACACTATGCTTGTTACCACTGAGGTCTATATTAAAGCATACAAAGAGCACCATGTCATGGGACCTTTAATTATGTAAACAAAATTATAATAGTATAATGGGAGGTTGAAACCCCCCCATATACACACACACACACACACACACACACACCCCCCCGGCTGGATTCTAGCATCAACTCTGTTGTCAGTGTGCCGGTTCGTGTTCTTTGGGAGGAATGAAGCCCCATTGTCAGAAGTAGGGCTGGCGGATCAATGGGGTCGATGTGCGGGGGCTATTTTTAGCAGCTGTCGGTTTTCCATGGTCCAGGTTTTCCATGGTCCAGGTTTTCCATGGTCCAGGTTTTCCATGGTCCAGGTTTTCCATGGTCCAGGTTTTCCATGGTCCAGGTTCTATTAAGCCAGCGGCTTCACCAGGTCCTGCTCTTACATAATAGAGGTCAGCCTCACGCTCACTTCTCTTCAACCATTACACTCATCATGGACATGTATGGATGAATGGATGAGTCTCTACATGAGGACCAAAACCTCCAAGAAGACGTCCTCACGTGTCCCGTTGAGTCCTCAACTCAAACATAGTCCGCTTCCTGTCCCAG
>JABXJD010000529.1:77500-82500 GCA_013375575.1 Percina caprodes | reverse complement strand
CATGTTGTCCCCATGTTGCCCTCATGTTGTCCTCATGTTGTCTCCATGTTGTCCTCATGTTGCCCTCATGTTGTCCTCATGTTGTCTCCATGTTGTCTTCATGTTGTCCTCATGTTGCCCTCATGTTCTCATGTTGTCCTCATGTTGTCCCCATGTTGTCCTCATGTTGTCCTCATGTTGTCCTCATGATGTCCTATATCAATGTTCTTTTTATTACCCAAAATAACATGATTGTTTCCACACAACGCTCTTTGCCAAGTCTCTTATCACATAAGCCAAATATCAACAAGATGAAATCAGATGAGATATTTTCCTTTGAGTCGATATTCATCAAATTTGACTGTTTCCAGAAGACATTTTCATTCAATATCACTTAATTACGATAAAAACGTGTGGATGGAAACTCCCCATCCACACTCCCCCACAAGTCTGATCTCAGGTTACATGACGTCGAGTTGGATGGCAACCCCACACACACACACACACACACACACACACACACTCACACACACACACACACACACTGCCCCCCTTCACAGTGAATGGACAGACCGGCCTTTTGGACGCAGGCTGTCTGAACGTGACAGACACAGAAGTTGTGATTAAATATAATTAATTACTGTTTTGCTGCTACGTTCCGTTTTCTTCGAAGCCCGGCGCTCTTCCCCGGGGCCTGGTGTCCTTTACCCAGAAGCCCCTGCAGCGTCCTGCTGCCTTTCACTCTTTCATTCATAATGCAGCAGAAAGAGTCTGATGCAGCTGATCCGGGTGATGATGGACAGGCGGCCCTGTCTCAGGCTGTTTCAGGCTGTCACAGAGACAGCCTGAAACAGCCTGACGCTGAGGCAGAGACAGTCAGAGACAGCCTGATGCAGAGACAGCCTGAAACAGCCTGATGCTGAGGCAGAGACAGTCAGAGACAGCCTGATGCAGAGACAGCCTGAAACAGCCTGACGCTGAGACAGAGACAGTCAGAGACAGCCTGATGCTGAGGCAGAGACAGTCAGAGACAGCCTGACGCTGAGACAGAGACAGTCAGAGACAGCCTGATGCAGAGACAGTCAGCCTGTCTCTGCTTCAGGCTGTCTCTAACTGTCTCTGTCAGAGAGAGAGAGAGAGAGAGAGCGAGGGAGGGAGAGGGAGAGAGGCATGAACACGGAGCGTCTACCCAGCTCATGGGAACGCAGACGTTACATTTCAAGCCAAAAGCAGATTGGGAAGTGATGGTGGTGGAAATACTGATGATGGAGGGTAACACAGATATTAATAATTAACAATTACACACATTATACACTGGGGCTTTAAAGTCCTGATTGTGTGTTTTATATATATATATATATATATATATATATATATATATATATATATATATATATATATATATATATATATATATGGCAACGGCAACATGGGGGCGACATGAGGGTTAAGAAATGTTGCCGATCAGTCGACTGATGACGGTGTTGTGTGTCTGTGTTGTGTGTCTGTGTTTCAGGGTCAACGATGTGATCCTGCGGGTCAACGAGGCGGATGTCCGTGACGTGACCCACAGCCGAGCCGTGGAGGCGCTGAAGGAGGCCGGCTCGCTGGTCCGACTCTACGTCCGCCGCAGGAAACCCGTCTCCGAGAAAGTGATGGAGATCAAACTGGTGAAAGGACCCAAAGGTGAGAGACGCAGACAGCAGGGGGTCCAGGTAAGGTCAGGACCCGGGACCTGGGTCCAAACAAGCAGCTGGTGTGTGTGTGTGTGTGTGTGTGTATGTGTGTGTGTGTGTGTGTGTGTGTGTGTGTGTGTGTGTGTGTGTGTGTGCGCGCGCGCTTGAAGGTCGATCGCAAACAGCTGTTTGAGCAGCTGCCATCTTTCTCACTTGCGCGCGCACATACACACAGTCACACACTCACGCACACACACACACACACATTCACACACAGTCTCACACACACACACTCACGCACACACACAGTCACACACACAGTCACACACACTCAGTCACACACTCACACACACACTCACACAGACACACACACAGTCACACACACTCACACAAACACAGACACATGCCCTCACACACTGCATGAAGTTAAGATCCCGTGAATTCAGCACGTGATCTGTGATCAGCCTCTGAAAGATTGGGAATCAAACCTCTTTAATAATTAGCTGTTGTGTTTTGCACTTCAGGGCCACCGTAGCTATCTCATCAATCTGACCTGTGGAAGTGCACGGTGTTGCTTGCAGGTTGTAACTGGTCCGGGTCTCGGTCCGGGTCTCGGTCTGGGTGTGTTTCAGGTCTTGGCTTCAGTATAGCGGGCGGAGTTGGGAACCAGCACATCCCGGGGGACAACAGCATCTACGTCACCAAGATCATCGAGGGAGGGGCCGCTCATAAAGACGGACGGCTGCAGATCGGAGACAAACTGCTGGCTGTAAGACGCCGTCTCCCTCTACTCTGTCCTGTCCTCTGGATCAGACTGCAGCCAAACGAGGGAGGGGGGGAGGGGTGGGGGGAGCTAGTATAGTATAATATATAGTATAGTGCAGTATTAGTATAGTATAATATATAGTATAGTGCAGTAGTAGATATATAGTATAGTGCAGTAGTAGTATAGTATAATATATAGTATAGTGCAGTATTAGTATAGTATAATATATAGTTTTAATATATAATGTTACTGTTTCCAGAAGACATTTTTCATCTGATATCACCTGTTTCAGGTAGCAGGTGAGGGTGGCAGCAGACTGCTGACTTGTGATGCGTTTCCTGTCTCAGGTGAACCACGCCTGCCTGGAGGAGGTGAGCCACGAACACGCCGTCACTGCCTTGAAAAACACTCCTGACGTGGTCTACTTGAAAGTGGCTAAACCCAACAGTGTCTTCATGAACGACAGCTTCGCCCCCCCCGACCTCACCAACTGTGAGTGATGCTTCTTTCTGGGCCGGCCCCTCTGAGCCGATTGGTCGACTAATCTGGGGTTTTTCTTTAGTTGATGAGTCATTTTTATGCTTATTCATGCTTAATTACTCATTTCCAAGAAACTTATGACACATTTCTGCTGAACACCAGAGTTAAAGTGGTGCTTTTGCAGGATTAATTGTGTAGAAACTCAGTTTTACAGTTTGCCGTCTTTTCTACTCAAAGTCGCCGTCTTTTCTACTCAAAGTCTCCATCTTTTCTGCAAAAAGTCGTCTTTAAGTCCACAACCATAACCCAACAGACACATATAAATATATATATCACACATACCAACTCCCTCCCAGAGAAGCATTGACCATGTTAAGGTGATGACGGTATGATGCAGGGCCGGGGATCGAACCCCCAACCTTCTGATTGGCAGGCGAGTGCTCTACCCCTGAACCCTGGCCATGTGACATGTGCGACGTCTTTAACTGTGACGGTCTCTGGTTTCCTCTAACGGCCTGGGATCAGACCCGGTTGGGTTTCTCCCTCGCTAGTGTAGTTTACGCCCCCCCACGGCGCCTCCTAGGCCTCGTCCAATCAGACGGTAACAGGAGCCTGACAGGTGAGTGCAGGCAGGTGTACGGCCAGAGTCCCGGGGACCAGAGGCCGAGACACTCTGCTCAAAGGAAGCGCGTCAGGGAGGACGTCAGCAGCTTCGCACTCACTGACTTCATTGGTTTTTATCTTATCTTTATTTTATTATTATATCTTATTTTATTATTATATCTTATTTAATCTCTGTGTGTGTGTGTGTGTGTGTGTGTGTGTGTGTGTGTGTGTGTGTGTGTTGCAGCGTACTCCCAGCACATGGAGAACCATATCAGCCCCCCCTCATTCTTGGCCCAGCCCCTCCCCCCGCCAGCGTCCTCGGGACGCTACTCGCCGACCCCCAAGAGCATGCTGGGAGAAGATGACGTCACACGGTGAGCACGGAGACATCTTTAAGACAGCAGACACACAGATGGGACAGATATATATATATATATATATATATATATATATATATATATATATATATATATATATATATATATATATATATATAATCCTCCAATTATTAAACATTAGTATTAAAAATCCTCCAATCTGTGTGTGAATATATTTGTGTATATTATATATAACTTTCCAATTATTAATGTGTGTATATATATACTGTACACATATATATATATATATATATATATATATATATATATATATATGTGTGTGTGTACAGTATATATATATATATATAAAAATCCCCTTCTCACCCCTTGTGGGGTGGTATGTGTCATCCTCAACCTCGGGTCCTGGGAGTTTGAGGGTTCAGTATCTTAGCTGTTCCTAGGACTGCACTCTTCTGGACAGAGACCTCTGATGTTTTACCTGGAATCTATATATATATATATATATATATATTTATTATTATTAAATAGAGCTTAGAGCTGTAGATGAATTGCTTGATGATATTTGAGTCATTTTTTAAAGCTTGTTGAATATGAACATGTTCTAGTCTCTTCTCTCTGACGCTGAGTTGGGACAGAACGAGACGTGTGAGGACATCTGGGCTTTTAGGAAACTGATCCACATTTTTCACCATTTTCTGACATGTTAGAGACTGAATGACTGACTGGCTGGCTGTCTGGCTGTCTGACTGACTGACTGACTGACTGGCTGACTGGCTGACTGACTGACTGACTGACTGGCTGACTGACTGACTGACTGACTGGCTGACTGGCTGACTGGCTGACTGACTGGCTGACTGGCTGGCTGACTGACTGGCTGACTGGCTGACTGACTGGCTGACTGGCTGACTGGCTGACTGGCTGACTGGCTGACTGGCTGACTGGCTGACTATCTGACTGACTGGCTGACTGGCTGACTGACTGACTGACTGGCTGACTGGCTGACTGACTGGCTGACTGGCTGACTGACTGACTGACTGACTGACTGGCTGACTGACTGACTGACTGACTATCTGACTGACTGGCTGACTGACTGACTGACTGACTGACTGACTGGCTGACTATCTGACTGACTGACTGACTGGCTGACTGGCTGAC
>JABXJD010000529.1:62500-72500 GCA_013375575.1 Percina caprodes | reverse complement strand
GCAGACATACACACACTGACATACAGACACACATACACACAGACGCACACATACACACACATACACACAAACACACACATAAACATACAGATACACACACACACACACACACACAGACAGAGCCACAGCCGCAGAAACTTAGATGTTGTTTGACAGACTTTGTGATATCAGCAAATATCGTATCACTGAAAGCTGAAGCAGGCTGACCTTCTGCTGACCTTTGACCTTCTGACCTCTGCTCTCAGGGTGGAGAAGAAGGAGAGGGCGAGATTAAAGACAGTCAAGTTCAACGCAAAGTCTCGAGACAGAGGGGTGAGTGTTTCCAGCGTAGCACACGCCACTTCTTCCTAGTCAAGTCTATGTGTTATTTCTACTTGTGTGATACCTGGCGTGAGTTATGGACCCAACGTCCTGTTACTCCTCACGGGGCCGGCGGTCTGCTCCTGCAGAGAGACACCGTACGGCAGCACGTTAAGCTGCTTAGATGTTTCTGGTGTGAAGCGATGAGCGACCTGGGCGGAGAGGAGCCGATTACAACCATCACAACTCTAGAAATGATCCGCCAGCGCCATACGTTGGTATTGTGGCTTATTATGATGTCATTTCCTGGAGTATCTTCAAAGGCTTCATATCCCTGAAAGCAGTACAACCTGATCTTAAAGGCTATTTAAGTCAATAAATCATAACAATTAATACAAGTATGGAAATTGTGTCATAAAGTCAAAATATTTTTAAAAATCAGATGAGTTTTTATCATATTTTACTCAATAAGGCAAGGCAGCTTTATTTATAGAGCACATTTCAGCAACAGGGCAATTCAAAGTGCTTTACACAAATCAGTTAAAAACAATAAAAACAGTTAAAAGAAAATAAAACCCATAAAAAAACAGAAGAAACATTTCAAAAATAAAAACAGATAAAACAGGAATAAAAGTTACAGTGCAGTATAAGAGATTAAATATTAAAGAAATGAACATCATCAATAAACAGACAATATGTTGATTAAAAGAGTTCTAAATGATGTATTTATTTTAACATTACTACGTTGTTTAGTTTTGGACATATATGCTCATATGTGATAGTTTCGCCTTTCGCTCTATTAAATGGTGTCGCGCTGTTTTTCACCGGGCGTCTCGTACTGTGACGTGATGACATCATCAGGAGCGTACGACGTAATGGCGCAGGAGCATTTCCGCTGCAGAGAGACGAAAGCAGACGATTCAGACCGGATCCTGGAAACCACCGGTGGAGACCTCAAGGCAAGGCAGCTTTATTTATAGAGCACATTTCAGCAACAGGGCAATTCAAAGTGCTTTACACAAATCAGTTAAAAACAGTTAAAAGAAAATAAAACCCATAAAAAAACAGAACAAACATTTCAATAATAAAAACAGATAAAACACAGGAATAAAAGTTACAGTGCAGTATAAGAGATTAAATATTAAAGAAATGAGCATCATTTAAAGGAAGGCAACATCAAAAAGAAAGGTCTTCAGCATCGACCCCCCGGTTGTCTTCAGGGTCAAATTAGACCCATTTTAATAATAACGTCTATATCAGAAACGGCCAACAGTGCACTGGGATGCTTCCATGCGTCTTGATAACGCGCCAGTAACGGCGATAAATTGCCGTGTCGTACGTACGCCGTCTCAGACGTCAGTCTGGGGTCACGAGAGTCGGAGAAAGGAAGCCGGTAAACACTGGAACAGTAACCATGGAAACAAGTGTTGCCTATATTTCACCCAAGGTATCATGGGAGCAGAAATCTGTCAGTTAGTCTCTCTCTAAGCTATGTGATGTATTTAGCTTCTGTAGCGACTGGTGTAATTACTAGAGCCCGACCGATATATCAGCAGGCCGATATTATCCACCGATATATCAGCAGGCCGATATTATCCACCGATTTATCAGCAGGCCGATATTATCCACCGATATATCAGCAGGCCGATATTATCCACCGATATATCAGCAGGCCGATATTAACCACCGATATATCAGCAGGCCGATATTATCCACCGATATATCAGCAGGCCGATATTATCCACCGATTTATCAGCAGGCCGATATTATCCACCGATATATCAGCAGGCCGATATTAACCACCGATATATCAGCAGGCCGATATTAACCACCGATATATCAGCAGGCCGATATTATCCACCGATTTATCAGCAGGCCGATATTATCCACCGATTTATCAGCAGGCCGATATTATCCACCGATATATCAGCAGGCCGATATTATCCACCGATATATCAGCAGGCCGATATTATCCACCGATATATCAGCAGGCCGATATTATCCACCGATTTATCAGCAGGCCGATATTATCCACCGATATATCAGCAGGCCGATATTATCCACCGATTTATCAGCAGGCCGATATTATCCACCGATATATCAGCAGGCCGATATTATCGTATCATATTAGGCATTTCCCAATATATAGGTATCGTGTGTATAATGGCCAAATTTATAAAAAAAAAAGATTTGTATTTTGTTTATATAAAAAATATATTAAAAATTATATATTTTTAAAAATATTAATTTTTCAGAATCTGTCCACCAGAGGACGCTCTTTTTTTATTTTTATTTATGTGTTTTTGTTCAAAGGACTTTAAGTTTCAATCTTAAGTTTGTATTTTTATACATTTTATTTATCAGAACTTTAATATATGTATATCGGCCGATATATCGGTATCAGTATCGGCCTTAAAGTCCTTCATCGGTCGGGCTCTATGATTCCTCTGCATGATCTCATTGTGAGTCAGATGTAATGAAGATGAAGTGTGTGTCTGAGCCGCGGCCGGCTGCTAACGACTGACCCGCCAGTTAACAGCATGTTGTCGTTGATGTTTGAGACATTTTCTTCTTCACCTCTCCAACGTCTCAGCAGCCAAACCGCCGCCGCCCCCAAGCACCTTTATTAAACCGGGTGTCACTGCCCGATGTGAGGAGAGGGCAGATTTGAGTCGCGCATGTGTCACTTTGCGACGAGTAGTTAGCTTCTATGGTTAGCATATAAGATGCTAACGAGAGACTTCTGTAGCGTCTGAAGTAGCCTCCGAGATGCTAACGAGAGACTTCTGTAGCGTCTGAAGTAGCCTCCGAGATGCTAACGAGAGACTTCTGTAGCGTCTGAAGTAGCCTCCGAGATGCTAACGAGAGACTTCTGTAGCGTCTGAAGTAGCCTCCGAGATGCTAACGAGAGACTTCTGTAGCGTCTGAAGTAGCCTCCGAGATGCTAACGAGAGACTTCTGTAACGTCTGAAGTAGCCTCCGAGATGCTAACGAGAGACTTCTGTAGCGTCTGAAGTAGCCTCCGAGATGCTAACGAGAGACTTCTGTAACGTCTGAAGTAGCCTCCGAGATGCTAACGAGAGACTTCTGTAGCGTCTGAAGTAGCCTCCGAGATGCTAACGAGAGACTGTAGCGTCTGAAGTAGCCTCCGAGATGCTAACGAGAGACTGTAACGTCTGAAGTAGCCTCCGAGATGCTAACGAGAGACTTCTGTAACGTCTGAAGTAGCCTCCGAGATGCTAACGAGAGACTTCTGTAGCGTCTGAAGTAGCCTCCGAGATGCTAACGAGAGACTTCTGTAACGTCTGAAGTAGCCTCCGAGATGCTAACGAGAGACTGTAGCGTCTGAAGTAGCCTCCGAGATGCTAACGAGAGACTGTAGCGTCTGAAGTAGCCTCCGAGATGCTAACGAGAGACTGTAACGTCTGAAGTAGCCGCCGAGATGCTAACGAGAGACTTCTGTAACGTCTGAAGTAGCCTCCGAGATGCTAACGAGAGACTGTAACGTCTGAAGTAGCCGCCGAGATGCTAACGAGAGACTTCTGTAACGTCTGAAGTAGCCTCCGAGATGCTAACGAGAGACTTCTGTAACGTCTGAAGTAGCCTCCGAGATGCTAACAAGAGACTGTAACGTCTGAAGTAGCCTCCGAGATGCTAACGAGAGACTTCTGTAGCGTCTGAAGTAGCCTCCGAGATGCTAACGAGAGACTTCTGTAACGTCTGAAGTAGCCTCCGAGATGCTAACGAGAGACTTCTGTAACGTCTGAAGTAGCCTCCGAGATGCTAACGAGAGACTTCTGTAACGTCTGAAGTAGCCTCCGAGATGCTAACGAGAGACTGTAACGTCTGAAGTAGCCTCCGAGATGCTAACGAGAGACTTCTGTAACGTCTGAAGTAGCCTCCGAGATGCTAACGAGAGACTTCTGTAACGTCTGAAGTAGCCTCCGAGATGCTAACGAGAGACTTCTGTAACGTCTGAAGTAGCCTCCGAGATGCTAACGAGAGACTTCTGTAGCGTCTGAAGTAGCCTCCGAGATGCTAACGAGAGACTTCTGTAGCGTCTGAAGTAGCCTCCGAGATGCTAACGAGAGACTTCTGTAACGTCTGAAGTAGCCTCCGAGATGCTAACGAGAGACTTCTGTAGCGTCTGAAGTAGCCTCCGAGATGCTAACGAGAGACTTCTGTAACGTCTGAAGTAGCCTCCGAGATGCTAACGAGAGACTCCTGTAACGTCTGAAGTAGCCTCCGAGATGCTAACGAGAGACTTCTGTAGCGTCTGAAGTAGCCTCCGAGATGCTAACGAGAGACTTCTGTAGCGTCTGAAGTAGCCTCCGAGATGCTAACGAGAGACTTCTGTAACGTCTGAAGTAGCCTCCGAGATGCTAACGAGAGACTTCTGTAGCGTCTGAAGTAGCCTCCGAGATGCTAACGAGAGACTGTAGCGTCTGAAGTAGCCTCCGAGATGCTAACGAGAGACTGTAACGTCTGAAGTAGCCTCCGAGATGCTAACGAGAGACTTCTGTAACGTCTGAAGTAGCCTCCGAGATGCTAACGAGAGACTTCTGTAGCGTCTGAAGTAGCCTCCGAGATGCTAACGAGAGACTTCTGTAACGTCTGAAGTAGCCTCCGAGATGCTAACGAGAGACTGTAGCGTCTGAAGTAGCCTCCGAGATGCTAACGAGAGACTGTAGCGTCTGAAGTAGCCTCCGAGATGCTAACGAGAGACTGTAACGTCTGAAGTAGCCGCCGAGATGCTAACGAGAGACTTCTGTAACGTCTGAAGTAGCCTCCGAGATGCTAACGAGAGACTGTAACGTCTGAAGTAGCCGCCGAGATGCTAACGAGAGACTTCTGTAACGTCTGAAGTAGCCTCCGAGATGCTAACGAGAGACTTCTGTAACGTCTGAAGTAGCCTCCGAGATGCTAACGAGAGACTTCTGTAACGTCTGAAGTAGCCTCCGAGATGCTAACAAGAGACTGTAACGTCTGAAGTAGCCTCCGAGATGCTAACGAGAGACTTCTGTAACGTCTGAAGTAGCCTCCGAGATGCTAACGAGAGACTTCTGTAACGTCTGAAGTAGCCTCCGAGATGCTAACGAGAGACTTCTGTAACGTCCGAAGTAGCCTCCGAGATGTTAACGAGAGACTTCTGTAACGTCTGAAGTAGCCTCCGAGATGCTAACGAGAGACTGTAACATCTGAAGTAGCCTCCGAGATGCTAACGAGAGACTTCTGTAACGTCTGAAGTAGCCTCCGAGATGCTAACGAGAGACTGTAACGTCTGAAGTAGCCTCCGAGATGCTAACGAGAGACTTCTGTAACGTCTGAAGTAGCCTCCGAGATGCTAACGAGAGACTTCTGTAACGTCTGAAGTAGCCTCCGAGATGCTAACGAGAGACTTCTGTAACGTCTGAAGTAGCCTCCGAGATGCTAACGAGAGACTGTAACGTCTGAAGTAGCCTCCGAGATGCTAACGAGAGACTGTAACGTCTACTACTACTCCAGACGTTACAGAAGTCTCTCGTTAGCATCTTATATGCTAACCATAGACGCTAACTACTCGTCGCAAAGTGACGCATGTGCGACTCACAGCTTCCCTCTCCTCACATCGGGCAGTGACACCGTGTGTCGCTTTAACACGTGTTACACCAACACGCCGCCCGCCAGCCCGGCCTCTAACACGCCAGACTGATGGGGGACCAACCTGCATGACTCCCCCAAATAAAGAAACGCTTGACATTGATGTCTGACTGTCTGCTGCTCACAGAAACCCTCCTCTTCCTCACCACTCACCCCTCTCTCCCTCTCTCTCTTCCTCTTCCTCACCACTCATCCCTCTTTCTCTCTCCCTCTCTCTCTTCCTCACCACTCACCCGTTCCTCACCCCTCTCTCTCCCTCTCTCACCCCTCTCTCCCTCTCTCTCTTCCTCTTCTTCACCACTCACCCCTCTCTCTCTCTCTTCCTCTCCCTCTCTCTCTCTCTTCCTCTCTCTCTCTTTCTCCCTCTCTCCCTCTCTCTCTCTCTCTCTCCCCCCCCCCCTCTCTCTCTCTCCCCTCTCTCTCTCTCCCCTCTCTCTCTCTCCTCTCTCTCTCTCTCCTCCTCTCCCCCTCCTCTCTCTCTCTCCCTCTCTCCCCCTCTCTCTTTCTCCCTCTCTCCCCCCCCTCTCTCTCTCCCCCTCTCTCTTTCTCCATCTCTCTCTCTCCCCTCTCTCTCTCCCTCTCTCTCTCTCTCTCTCCCCCCCCCCCTCTCTCTCTCTCCCTCTCTCTGCATGTTGTCTGCATGTTCAGTTTCCTGTCCATTAGACTAGTGGTTTGTCTGTATTTCTGCCAACAAACCGAGCTGAAAGCGCTTTGGCGTTTGGAGTTAAAAGATTAACTGAATTAATTTGTTGCTAAGCAGCAGATAAAGAGTTACGACTCATTAATTTCAGCTCATTAGTCATGTTTCAGAGGCTTTGTTGTTTTACTTTTCTTAGGCTTTAATTTCTACTTTTAGTGTCAGCAGCTCTGTCTCCATCCACACGTTTCTATCCCAGTTAAGTGATATCGAATGAAAAATGTCTTCTGGAAACGGACTCAAAGGAAAAGCATTTTCTCTTGATGATTTTCATCTTATGTGATAAACGCTGATGGATTATTTGCTGAATAAATAATGAGTAGATTAAGTTTTAGGTCATTTTATAGTTGCAACCTGCCACAAAACGCAGGAACTCGTGAAGGAAATGGCCGACAAAGGTTAGGACAAGCCGTGGGACGTCCTGGGAGACAATGGAAGACGCTCAGACAGAGAGACATGTCTCAAAAAAGAGTCTCGCAGCGGTGCCGGGGGCTGGGGGGCAATAAAAGACAAGCTGCATCTGCATTGTCATGGCGACGTGTTGATAGCGTCGTTGTTGTCTTATTAAAGCTCGATATGTCTCGATCAGCTGGAACATGAGCTCTATTACAACTCGTCCCATAGTGATCAGTGATGGGAGACGGGAGCCATTTTGTCCAGAGAATTAATGGAGACACCTTCAAATGTCTCAAATCAGTCAGATATACCAGCCTGACCCTAAAACAGCGTCATGTGACGTCACCACCAGGTTCTTATTGGCTGTAAAGCCGTTGGATGCAAACACACTGTCACCAGATTTATTCTCAGGAGGTTTTACTGAACTTCAGATGATGACGTGTGGATGGAGACTCAGCTTCTGTTTTATTTTAGTTTGCCCGCTAGCATCATTCTCAGACAAAAAGCATCTCATCTTGTCCGAACCGACATCAGACATCCCCCCCATCTCCCCCTCTCTTGTTTTATTCCATCACCCCTCCTCTTCCTCCTCCTCTTCTTCCTCCTCTTCCTCCTCAACAGTCTCTCAATGACAAGCGTAAAAAGAACCTCTTTTCCCGAAAGTTTCCGTTCTACAAGAGCAAAGATGCGAGCGAGCAGGAGACCAGCGATGTCGACCGTAAGTATCCCAGCGCGGCGTGGGGGACGGTCTGTCTGAGAGGCGATTGGTCAGGCGACAGAAAGAGAGGTCAGCCGGTGGCAGCGTGCTGCAAACGCTCCGACGGCAGCAGGGCCGGGCTGAAGTAAGAGCTGAACTGGATATGAAATTAAAAACTGAAATGAAATCATCAATTTGAACTAGTTCAAAGAATCAGGAGCAGAAACGTTCAACGTTTCAGCCGTGAAGGCGTGTTCTTCTCGCTAAAAACTGCTGCTGGAAATTTCCTTGCGGGAGTCATCCCGAAAGGATTAATAAAGAGAAGTCTAATTCTAAAGAATTAGAATTGGATTTTCCCTAAAATGGGGCCAAAATGGCCGGTAACAGCTGCCCTGCGGTCAGTCTGCAGCCGCCTGCGGCCAGTCTGCAGCCGCCTGCGGTCAGTCTGCAGACGCCTGCGGTCAGTCTGCAGCCGCCTGCGGTCAGTCTGCAGACGCCTGCGGCCAGTCTGCAGACGCCTGCGGCCAGTCTGCAGACGCCTGCGGTCAGTCTGCAGACTCCCTGCAGCCGCCCTGCTGCCACTCTGCAGCCGGCTGCGTGCCCTCTGCTCTCTCTGTCTGTCGCTGTATCTCAGTAACTTGTTGTGTTGTTCTCTCCTCGTTGTTCACTCCGCTCCGCTGGCCTCAGGACAACAGTGACGACATGCTATCCAAAGGACACAGTAAGTGTTTCTCACCTCCACCCCCCATCCCCACCCCCCATCAGCCTCCTCTGGTCTCCACCTGGATCCTTCTTCAGTTAAACAGGACAAATACAGACATAACTGACAAGTTAGAAATACTAAAAAATAGCCCCGGTTTGACATAAAGTAGAACCAGACATGTTAAGTTTTTTTGAGTCTCTGTTGACGTCTAAAACTACTTCTGAACTTCATGTTCCACCAAAACAACCTCCTTCCTGAGACTATTTAGCAGCGGCACCGTGGCTCCGTCCGGCGCTTAGCCCCGCCCACGACGATTGTCATTTGTTTAAGGAAATGCCGATAAACCAGAGCAGGTTTTTGACTAGCCAGACCTTTCTCCACACACGTTCTTGGAGGTTTATCCCTCGATGCAGCGGCCCAGGGTTCGAATCCGACCTCTGATGATGTCCTGCACGTCTCCCCCCCTCTCTCCCCTCTCTCTCACCTCTCTCACCTCTCTCCTCTCTCACCTCTCTCCTCTCTCACCTCTCTCCTCTCTCACCTCTCTCCCCTCTCTCTCACCTCTCTCCCCTCTCTCTCTCCCTCTCTCACCTCTCTCCCTCTCTCTCTCCCCTCTCTCACCTCTCTCCCCTCTCTCTCTCCCCTCTCTCCCTCTCTCTCTCACCTCTCTCCCCTCTCTCCCCTCTCTCCCCCCCTCTCTCACCTAGCTGTCCTATCATATAAAGGCGGAAAAACCCCAAAAAGAATCTAACGCTACCTTTAATGCTCCCTCAGACTTTTACAGTGTGTTGTGTGACGTGACAACACACATGACAACGTGACAAATGTGTCGACACAGGAACGTCCTTCCATCGTAACGTGCAGCGTGATCAGGAGATTCTGATCTATACAACATCCATCCGTATTAAAGATGGTGCTGCGTGAGTTACAGCAGCTCGTTACAGCAGCTCGTTACAGCAGATCGTTACAGCAGCTCAGCAGTTGTCTACATCTTTTTAGTGTTTCTTTAAGCTAGTGTGCAGCTGTTATCCGTTCCATATAACATAACATAACGTACGTTATAGATTTCCAGTTGACGCCTCTTCACTTCTACATTCACTGAGTAACTCCGTCCAACCCTTGAAGTGTCCCGCCTCTCTCACACGTCCTGGGTAGCGTCCGTCTTTCAACGTCCAGCGTCCACGCCGCAGTTTCTCCACATATTTCTGTGTCGTTGGAGTTCTTTCTGTCGTTTGTTGTATTCCGACTAGAAATGCGTACTCTAGACAACCGTCCTGTAATACGAACGAGGAGATCGGGAGTTATTTCGGCCGATGTATTTATCTCCGACGTTGTGATGTACGTCTTCAGTTTCATTCATAATGGTCTTTAAAAGGTCTTCTATTAGTCCTGGTGAGACCAGTAGACGCCCTCGTGGTGTCTTCCCCGTCAACCCCGTGATGCCTCGACCGTGATGACCTTATTTTCCTACGTTTTTCACCGTTCTGATATCAGTTTTTCTTCACATGCTATAAAATTGAATAATGAAATCCTTCATGTTATAATGTTAATGATGTAGGAGAACGAG
>JABXJD010000529.1:47500-52500 GCA_013375575.1 Percina caprodes | reverse complement strand
GTTTTATTTTGAAAAAGAAAAGTCGCATACGGCAGCCTCACTTCCTCCCTCCCTCCCTCCCCCTCTCCCCCCCCTCCCTCTCCCTCGACACACCGGCCGACCGGAGACTTTTATTTTGTAGTTTTTCTTAGTTTTCTGTTGCCAGAATAAGACTCCATCGTTGGGTTTTCCTGAGCAGCAGAGCGACACAGGAAGTACGATGACATCACAGCGGTACAGCTCCTTAATGTTTAAGGGAGGCGGAGACGAGTCCACGAAGAAGATTTGATCTTTTCTTGTTTTTTTCTTGCCGATTTTGTTTTTTAACGGACGCGTCAGACGGCGCCGTCCGTCGGAGACACGAAGACTTTGCACGTTTGAGCTTTAACAGCATGTCAGTTAATAACCCGTTGATTTCCCATCAGCCCCGGCAGCGTGACGTCGTCTGTTCTGCATTTCATCGTTTTTTTTTTTTTACACTTGAGTCATGTTTTCCTCGCCGTGCGGCGGACGCTGTGCGGGGTTCCTGCTCCGGGGCTTCATTTATCAACTAATTAATTCTGGTTTTATTGCAACATTTTAGCATTTTTGCCCCTTTAGTTTCACCTTAACCTTGATAATGAGGGCAAAGGTCACACTGCACTGTAAAACATCTCCAGGCGTCTCCGTCTGCAGACGTTGTGACATCACGCGTCACATGTCACGCGTCACATGTCACGCTTATTGACACGCTTTTAAAAATGGCCGCATGTTGTTGTTTTTTTGTCTTTTTTGTGGCGTTCTCAGAGGTTTTTGTCACTTTTTCGCCAACTGTTGTCAGCTTTGTGTCACTCGCATCGACTCGGGTCTCCACGAAGACCACGAAACGTCAGCGAAGCGTCTCTTAGTCGTCAGAAGGGTTCAAGTCCAGCAGGACGGAGATCTCGTCCAACCCGTCTGAGTATCGAGCTCCGAGTCTCAGTCGGTTCTCATCTGAGCGTGTCTGGAGTTTGGAGCCCTGAACCTGAGACCAGACGTTATTAGGAACCTGAGTTAATATGCAGGCCGGGTCTAAATCTGCGAGGGGCCGGATTCGGCCCGTGAAGAAGTGAACGTTATCCGGGGACTAAAGCTACGTTTAGGCACCAAACGACCTTTAACCCTCGTGCCGTCGGCCCGCCGACATTAAAAATGAAAAAGCTTTTATCAACGTTGGTCGTCTGTTTCGACTCTTTTGTGTCTTTCCCCCGATGATTTTGTCTCTTTTCATGAAACCCTGGGTCAGGGTTAGGCCCCCCAGCTTGAGACCCTATCCATGACCCTGGGTTAGGCCCCCCGGCTTGAGACCCTATCCATGACCCTGGCTTAGGCCCCCCGGCTTGAGACCCTATCCATGACCCAGGGTTAGGCTCCCCGGCTTGAGACCCTATCCATGACCCTGGGTTAGGGTCCCCGGCTTGAGACCCTATCCATGACCCAGGGTTAGGGTCCCCGGCTTGAGACCCTATCCATGACCCTGGGTTAGGCTCCCCGGCTTGAGACCCTATCCATGACCCTGGGTTAGGGTCCCCGACTTGAGACCCTATCCATGACCCAGGGTTAGGCTCCCCGGCTTGAGACCCTATCCATGACCCTGGGTTAGGGTCCCCGGCTTGAGACCCTATCCGTGACCCAGGGTTAGGCTCCCCGGCTTGAGACCCTATCCATGACCCTGGGTTAGGGTCCCCGGCTTGAGACCCTATCCGTGACCCAGGGTTAGGCTCCCTGGCTTGAGCTTGAAACCCTGGGTTAGGGTCATTGTCCCCGGCTTGAGACCCTATCCATGACCCAGAGTTAAGGTCCCCAGGCTTGAGTTTGAGAACCTATCCATGACCCAGGGTTAGGGTTCCCAGCTTGAGACCCTAACCTTGACCCAGGGTTAGGATCCCCGTGTTAAGCTTGAGACCCTAACCATGACCCAGGGTTAGGGTTAGGTCCCCCAGCTTGAGACCATGACCCAGGTCCCATCCTAATCTTAACGAGTTTTTAACGACAGAAGGACCCAACGAGATGCTTTACAGTGGAACTTAAACATTAAACAAACTAGATTATTTGTAGTTCTTAATCTCGGTGTGTTGGGGGTCGGGGGTTTGGGGCGGCGCCCCCTTGTGACGCAAGTTTGAACCCCGCCAGACGTCCGCCGTCAGTGTCTTTCCATGGAAACGATGTGGATCATGATGGGATGGATGCGTGCGCCTGGAGACGAGCTGTCCCCTCCGGGCGTCCGCAGGTTATTATTGTACAATGAGATTTTGAGATATTTAACCCTCTAAACTGCCTATTTTGTTATAATAAAAGTCTATATTGAACTTTACTTAAGCACTACTACTACGGGAATTGTTTCTTTGCATTGGTAATCATATATGATGAATAGAAAAGTATAAAGATATTTGAATATATATTTTTCTTTTTCTTTGATCACCACCTTCCTCTGTCTTTTAATTTTCTTTTTTAAACATAATAAAAACTTAACAAGAACACAAACTGCTGCTCTTGTTTTTGTTGTTGAGTTGATTCATAAGTTATCTGGAGACACTTTACAGACACACACACTCCCCTATAGGATTATGAGGACCACCATACTAGTACTGTGTATGTAGTATTATATGTAGTACATGTAGTATTATCCACTCCCCTCTAGGATTATGAGGACCACCATACTAATACTGTGTATGTAGTATTATATGTAGTACATGTAGTATTATCCACTCCCCTATAGGATTATGAGGACCACCATACTAGTACTGTGTATGTAGTATTATATGTAGTACATGTAGTATTATCCACTCCTCTAGGATTATGAGGACCACCATACTAATACTGTGTATGTAGTATTATATGTAGTACATGTAGTATTATCCACTCCCTCTAGGATTATGAGGACCACCATACTAATACTGTGTATGTAGTATTATATGTAGTACATGTAGTATTATCCACTCCCCTATAGGATTATGAGGACCACCATACTAGTACTGTGTATGTAGTATTATATGTAGTACATGTAGTATTATCCACTCCCCTCTAGGATTATGAGGACCACCATACTAGTACTGTGTATATAGTATTATATGTAGTACATGTAGTATTATCCACTCCCCTCTAGGATTATGAGGACCACCATACTAGTACTGTGTATGTAGTATTATATGTAGTATTATCCACTCCCCTCTAGGATTATGAGGACCACCATACTAATACTGTTTATGTAGTATTATATGTAGTACATGTAGTATTATCCACTCCCCTCTAGGATTATGAGGACCACCATACTAGTACTGTTTATGTAGTATTATATGTAGTACATGTAGTATTATCCACTCCCCTATAGGATTATGAGGACCACCATACTAGTACTGTGTATGTAGTATTATATGTAGTACATGTAGTATTATCCACTCCCCTATAGGATTATGAGGACCACCATACTAGTACTGTGTATGTAGTATTATATGTAGTACATGTAGTATTATCCACTCCCCTCTAGGATTATGAGGACCACCATACTAGTACTGTGTATGTAGTATTATATGTAGTACATGTAGTATTATCTCCTCCCCTCTAGGATTATGAGGACCACCATACTAGTACTGTGTATGTAGTATTATATGTAGTACATGTAGTATTATCCACTCCCCTATAGGATTATGAGGACCACCATACTAGTACTGTGTATGTAGTATTATATGTAGTATTATCCACTCCCCTCTAGGATTATGAGGACCACCATACTAGTACTGTGTATATAGTATTATATGTAGTACATGTAGTATTATCCACTCCCCTATAGGATTATGAGGAGCACCATACTAGTACTGTGTATGTAGTATTATATGTAGTACATGTAGTATTATCCACTCCCCTATAGGATTATGAGGAGCACCATACTAGTACTGTGTATGTAGTATTATATGTAGTACATGTAGTAATTATCCACTCCCCTATAGGATTATGAGGACCACCATCCTAATACTGTGTATGTAGTATTATATGTAGTACATGTAGTATTATCCACTCCCTTATAGGATTATGAGGACCACCATAATAATACTGTGTATGTAGTACATGTAGTATTATCCACTCCCCTCTAGGATTATGAGGACCACCGTACTAATACTGTGTATGTAGTATTATATGTAGTACATGTAGTATTATCCACTCCCCTCTAGGATTATGAGGACCACCATACTAGTACTGTGTATGTAGTATTATATGTAGTACATGTAGTATTATCCACTCCCCTCTAGGATTATGAGGACCACCATACTAGTACTGTGTATATAGTATTATATATAGTACATGTAGTATTATCCACTCCCCTCTAGGATTATGAGGACCACCATACTAGTACTGTGTATGTAGTATTATATGTAGTATTATCCACTCCCCTCTAGGATTATGAGGACCACCATACTAATACTGTTTATGTAGTATTATATGTAGTACATGTAGTATTATCCACTCCCCTCTAGGATTATGAGGACCACCATACTAGTACTGTTTATGTAGTATTATATGTAGTACATGTAGTATTATCCACTCCCCTCTAGGATCATGAGGACCACCATACTAGTACTGTTTATGTAGTATTATATGTAGTACATGTAGTATTATCCACTCCCTCTAGGATCATGAGGACCACCATACTAGTACTGTTTATGTAGTATTATATGTAGTACATGTAGTATTATCCACTCCCTATAGCATTATGAGGACCACCATACTAATACTGTGTATGTAGTATTATATGTAGTACATGTAGTACTATCCACTCCCCTCTAGGATTATGAGGACCACCATACTAGTACTGTGTATGTAGTATTATATGTAGTACATGTAGTATTATCCACTCCCCTCTAGGATTATGAGGACCACCATACTAGTACTGTGTATGTAGTATTATATGTAGTATTATCCACTCCCTCTAGGATTATGAGGACCACCATACTAATACTGTTTATGTAGTATTATATGTAGTACATGTAGTATTATCCACTCCCCTC
>JABXJD010000529.1:32500-45000 GCA_013375575.1 Percina caprodes | reverse complement strand
GTGTGTGTGTGTGTATATACACACACACACAGTATGTGTATATATAGTATATATGTGTGTGTGTGTGTTGCATTCACGGGACAAAGGAAGAACAAACACTCCTGACAACAACAGCCACAGTTCCACAGAGAGAAGAACCAAAGCTCTTATTGTGAAAGTCTGCTTCCTGCCAGGTGGGGCTGTGGCTCATCAGGAAATAACTCACCTGAGTTGTTGATGGGGCCATTTTGGACTGGTTGAAGAAACAGTCCAGTGAGGCTGAGACGCAGTTCTTCCTCTCGGAGTGGAGCTCCAGATGAAGGTTAGGAGGTAAGATACACTCTCATTTTAATGGGGGGGGGGGTTAGGAGGTAAGATACACTCTCATTTTAATGGGGGTTAGGAGGTAAGATACTCTCTCATTTTAATTGTGTGTGTGTGTGTGTGTGTGTGTGTGTGTGTGTGTGTGTGTGTGTGTGTGTGTGTGTGTGTGTGTGTGTGTGTGTGTGTGTGTGTGTGTGTGTGTGTGAGATCAGCTAACAGGACCAACCTGTCTGATCAGGGGAACCAGCACACCTGGTCACATGTTAGACGCCTACACAGTCTCAAACAGATAGGCCTCCATTTAATGTGTGTGTGTGTGTGTGTATGTAATTGTTAAAAATTACCATTTGACTTACAAAGGGGGCTGTCAGAAATCCAACTGTCGTCTCCACCAGCAGGAAGTCAGACCCAACATGACTCTACTGTTTCCTCTGGAGCCTTTCAGAATAAAATGCCTCTGTTACTGTTGTACAGATACAGATAGAAATCAGCCTGTTAGTGAAGAAGAAGATTAGAGTTAGAATGAGTGGCCGATAGGTAAGGGAGCCATCCCCAGATCCAGTTCATCAGGACTCACTGGGCTATGATTCACATTCAAATATACACTTATTATTTAAATGGATTAGTATTAGATTGATTAGAAAGGTCTGTATAAAGGCTTTAGGCCGCCCCCCATGTTACTGCAGGCCCAGTTTAATATGCAACCTGATTCTATCTAATATATGTAGTCTCTCTCTCCTGATCTAATCCAGTTCAACATGAGTCCTTGTTGTCAGCCTTTGAGAAACATGGCATTTCTCTGGCCCCAATAGACTGTCTGAGCCATCTCAGGGTCTTTCTCTCATGGGGGTCCCATGATGCACCTCAGGATCTTCCCTGGTGAGTTCTGGGGGTACAACCACTTGCCATCTTTGCTCTCTGGTGGCTGGCTCACACCCCCTCACTTCAGTTCCCATCCCTCCCTAGAAATCCAGTTGGGGTCAGGTGCTTCACACCCCCCACAGCGTGGCAACTGTTCCCATGGTGACTGTGATGAGTAGGCCTGAGTCGAGCAGGGCCAGTACCATGAGACTTTTTAAAGGACTGGGTCCGAGGTTTGGTGTCAGCCTTTGGACCCCTTACAAGTAACTCGGGGAGGTCTTACTAAGGTAGAGCAACAGAGAACACATCAGTTATTATTTGATGTGTTGTTATGTTGCACCGTAGTGTAGCTCACATGTTTGTTCTACTTACAAAGACACTAAAGTCCAGTCTGGTTCTGTGGAGGTATCTTTTAAATGACTTCTTATTGGACCCAGAGAAACCAGAGCTGAGTGTATGAAGCTAACAGCATCGGACTCAGACCAGAACCTTGAGACGTAGATTCAGATGACGAGCTCGGTAATGACCAATACCTGAGAAGCTCCTGTCTGAAAGGTAAGAAGCTGATCCAATCATGTCATCTACTGCCTGAGCCTCAAATAAAACACTGCTGTCTACTTAGTTAATGCAGAATCCTTACTTTGGTTTAATAATTACATTATGTAATGATCCATGAATGAATCTGGAATTATCATCATAACATAATCTACAAACTGGTCTGTAATTTTAATTAACACATTTCTGTTAAGTGGCTGGTTTCTTTTTGGTATGTTCTGGATCTTTGCAGGGACCAAAGATGGAGAAGTTTAAAGAAGTCGTCTTCAGAACTTTAAAAGAGTTGGGAGATGAGGAGTTTGATGAATTTAAGTGGCACCTGCAGCAGGAAGGAGTCCCAAAGTATAAACTGGAGAAAGCCAAAAGGCATAACACCGTGGATATGATGTTTGAGACCCACAGTGAAAAGATTATTGATGTGACCAGAATAGTTTTAGTGAAGATGAATCTAAATGATCTGGTGAAGAAGTTACCGTGTCATGGAGAAGTCAACACCCCAGAACCTGCAGGTAAGTCTTATTCATTATAAATTAAAAAATGGATGTAACAAAGATCAAACTTGTATATCAGTCTTCAACAACGATTAGCTGTGTTACCTGTGTCTCCCTCTTATCTACAAAGATACATATGTTGTGTTGACAAGAAGAGAACAAGCTCCCAATCCTCCACAAGAGAAAGTACATTTAAAGGGTCTCTGACAACAAAACCTGATGAAACCCAGTCAGACTGTTTTGGTAACTCTGCTGGTTAGAGTTGGCTCACTCTGATGTCACTGGAAGATACTGCTTGGGCAATATTAATTCACTCTGTAATGAAGTCATATACCTTCTGGTTTATCTGGACAATGAAGAGTTCATAGACGTATGACTGAGACACAGTATAGCAGTAACAAGAGGAGAAACTCAACAGAACGCACCCATGACCGAGCTGCAGCTCCGCCATCTTGGACTGAACCCACACAACCTTCTCTAGAGTTTGGCCTCTTGTTACTTCTCTACTTTTTGACTGAGACACCAAACATATCAGTTGTTTTTGTGAATAGATTTGATGAATACAGAAATGTGCAGACTCCCATTCACCAGAACAAACCCTCATTGACATCATTGTTTTATTCATTCAGAGATTCATGCTGCGTGTCAGCAAAAACTCAAATCTAAGCTGGACAGGAAGTTCCAGCGTGTGTTTGAGGGGATTGCTAAAGCAGGAAACCAAACCGTTCTGGATCAGATGTTCACAGAGATCTACCTCATGAAGGGAGGGGCTGCAGGGGTCAATGAAGAACATGAGGTCATACAGATTGAAACAGCATCCTGGAAGCCAGACAGACCAGAACCAACAATCAGACAAGAAGACATCTTTAAAACCCCACCTGGAAGAGATGAACCAATCAGAACCGTGATGACAAAGGGAGTGGCTGGCATCGGGAAAACAGTCTTAACACAGAAGTTCACTCTGGACTGGGTTGAAGGCAAATTCAACCAGGACATCCAGTTCACATTCCCATTCACCTTCAGAGAGCTGAATGTGCTGAAAGAGAAAAAGTTCAGCTTGGTGGAACTTGTTGATTACTTCTTTAGTGAAACCAAAGAAGCAGGAATCTGCAGGTTTGAAGAAGTCCTGGTTCTCTTCATCTTTGACGGTCTGGATGAGTGTCGACTTCCTCTGGACTTCCCCAACACTGAGATCCTGACTGATGTTACTGAGTCCACCTCAGTGGGTGTGCTGCTGACAAACCTCATCAGGGGGAATCTGCTTCCCTCTGCTCGCCTCTGGATAACCACACGACCTGCAGCAGCCAATCAGATTCCTCCTGGGTGTGTTGACATGGTGACAGAGGTCAGAGGGTTCACTGATGCCCAGAAGGAGGAGTACTTCAGGAAGAGATTCAGAGATAAGAAGCAGGACAGCAGAATCATCTCCCACATCAAGAGATCACGAAGCCTCCACATCATGTGCCACATCCCAGTCTTCTGCTGGATCACTGCTACAGTTCTGGAGGACGAGTTGAAGACCAGAGAAGGAGGAGAGCTGCCCAAGACCCTGACTGAGATGTACATCCACTTCCTGGTGGTTCAGTCCAAAGTGAAGAAGGTCAAGTATGATGGAGGAGCTGAGACCGATCCACACTGGAGTCCAGAGAGCAAGAAGATGATCGAGTCTCTGGGAAAACTGGCTTTTGAGCAGCTGCAGAAAGGCAACCTGATCTTCTATGAATCAGACCTGACAGAGTGTGGCATCGATATCAGAGCAGCCTCACTGGTCTCAGGAGTGTTCACACAGATCTTTAAAGAGGAGAGAGGACTGTACCAGGACAAGGTGTTCAGCTTCGTCCATCTGAGTGTTCAGGAGTTTCTGGCTGCTCTTCATGTCCATCTGACCTTCACCAACTCTGGAGTCAACCTGCTGGCAGGAAAACAAAAAACATCCAACCTGCCTAAAGTCTTCAGAGTCAGACTAAAACATACCCACCAGAGAAAACCAACATCATCAACACAGGTCTACCAGAGTGCTGTGGACAAGGCCTTACAGAGTCCAAATGGACACCTGGACTTGTTCCTCCGCTTCCTCCTGGGTCTTTCTCTGCAGACCAATCAGAGTCTCCTACGAGGTCTGATGACACAGACAGGAAGTAGTTCACACAACAATCAGGAAACAGTGGAGTACATCAAGAAGAAGATGGATAAGGATCTGTCTGCAGAGAGAAGCATCAATCTGTTCCACTGTCTGAATGAACTGAATGATCGTTCTCTAGTGGACCAGATCCAACAGTCCCTGAGTTCAGGACGTCTCTCCACAGATAAACTGTCTCCTGCTCAGTGGTCAGCTCTGGTCTTCATCTTACTGTCATCAGAAGAAGATCTGGACGTGTTTGATCTGAAGAAATACTCTGCTTCAGAGGAGGCTCTTCTGAGGCTGCTGCCAGTGGTCAAAGCCTCCAAAAAAGCTCTGTACGTGGGATTTATTCATCAATAAATACTGTGCTATCTTTTTATAACAGGAGTTAATAATAAATAACTTCCTGTTGTCTCTCCAGGCTGAGTGGCTGTAACCTGTCAAAGAGAAGCTGTGAAGCTCTGTCCTCAGTTCTCAGATCCCAGTCCTCTAGTCTGAGAGAGCTGGACCTGAGTAACAACAACCTGCAGGATTCAGGAGGGAAGCTGATCTCTGATGGACTGAAGAGTCCACACTGCACACTGGAGACTCTCAGGTCAGATCAAAAACAATAATCTTGAATCTTTAAAACACAGTATTGAAAATTCTTTGGAAATATTCAATAAAGTTGAATGTTTCCAAAGTTTTTTTTTCTGATTAAATACTGCAGTTGAGTTTAAATATTATTCTAAATCTGGACTAAAATGTACCTGGACAACAAAGAAAGAAAGAACTAGCACATGGCTCCACGTGTTGACAGAGGCTTCCTGTGTGTTGTTCTGTGTGTTTCCAGTCTGTCAGGCTGTCTGATCTCTGAGGAAGGCTGTTCTTCTCTGGTCTCAGCTCTGAGCTCCAACCCCTCCCATCTGAGAGAGCTGGACCTGAGCTACAATCATCCAGGAGACTCAGGAGTGAAGCTGCTGTCAGCGGGACTGAAGGATCCTCTCTGGAGACTGGACACTCTCAGGTACACACACTGATCAACAAGAAGGAGATATTAGTGTAGGAAGTTTTAAAGGAGAACATCTCCAGGAACTAAAGTCATAGCTCCATTTGTTAATAGTTGATGTAAGTTGGACAGATATCTGTCCTTGGTTTTAAGAAACATCTTTTTTCCCTCTTTCCTGGACAGAGAAAGGTCCACGAGAGGTTTAGCCTAGCTTAGGGTTAGATTTAAATGTGGAGGATGTTGGAAATACATCCATCTCCACTGAGCCATGTAGAAGCCTGCTTGGTTATTAGTAGTATAGGCTATATGCTCCTGATTGGTTATTAGTAGTATAGGCTATATGCTCCTGATTGGTTATTAGTAGTATAGGCTATATGCTCCTGATTGGTTATTAGTAGTATAGGCTATATGCTCCTGATTGGTTATTAGTAGTATAGGCTATATGCTCCTGATTGGTTATTAGTAGTATATGTTATATGCTCATGATTGGTTATTAGTAGTATAGGCTATATATAGGCTGATCATAGAGACTGGGGGTCTTGAGTCTTGTTGCCGGGGAACATGAGATTGTTAATGGGGCCCTGAAGAGTCTTCTTGGTTAAAATGGATTTCCAGGTTGTTGTTCCTGTCTCAGATTTAGATCAAACCTTGTTTATATCAAGAATGTGTCCCAAAACCAAGGCCTGTCAAATATTTCTGTTCAAATCATGTCTTCATATTTTCAGTTTCACAGCCTGGAAATCACATTATCTGGAAATTAATATAATGGAAGGTATTATTCAGGTTAGAGAGAGAGACAGGTTAGAGAGAGAGAGAGACAGGTTAGAGAGAGAGAGACAGGTTAGAGAGAGAGGGACAGGTTAGAGAGAGAGAGAGAAAGACAGGTTAGATTGAGAGACAGACAAATTAGAGAAAGAGACAAGTAAGTTAGAGAGAGAGAAAGGTAGGTTAGAGAGAGAGACAGACATGTTAGAGAGAGACAGGTTAGAGAGAGAGAGAGAAACAGGTTAGAGAGAAAGACATGTTAGAGAGAGAAACAGACTAGTTAGAGAGGGAGACAGGTTTGAGAGAGACTGGTAGGTTAGAGAGAGAGTTACAAACAGGTTAGAGAGAGAGAGAGACAGGTTAGAGAGAGAGTTACAAACAGGTTAGAGAGAGAGAGAGACAGGTTAGAGAGAGAGCGACAGGTTAGAGAGAGAGCGACAGGTTAGAGAGAGAGAGACAGGTTAGAGAGAGACAGGTTAGAGAGAGAGAGAGACAGGTTAGAGAGAGACATGTTAGAGAGAGAGACATGTTAGAGAGAGAGACAGGTAAGAGAGAGAGAGAGGTTAGAGAGAGAGAGACAAGTTAGAGAGAGAGACAGGTTAGAGAGAGACAGGTTAGAGAGAGAGACATGTTAGAGAGAGAGACAGGTAAGAGAGAGAGAGAGGTTAGAGAGAGAGAGACAAGTTAGAGAGAGAGACAGGTTAAAAGGAGAGAGACAGGTTAGAGGGATAGAGACAGGTTAGAGAGAGAAAGACAGGCTAGAGAGAGAGAGAGACAGGCTAGAGAGAGAGAGAGAGGCTAGAGAGAGAGAGAGAGACAGGTTAGAGAGAGATACAGGTTAGAGAGAGACAGGTCAGAGAGAGAGAGACAGGTTAGAAAGAGAGACATGTTAGAGAGAGACATGTTAGAGAGGGAGAGACAGGTTAGAGAGAGAGAGACAGGTTAGAGAGAGAGAGAGACAGGTTAGAGAGAGAGACAGGTTAGAGAGAGAGAGACAGACAGGTAAGAGAGAGAGACAGCTTAGAGAAAGAGACAGGTAAGTGAGAGAGAGAGAGACATGTTAGAGAGAGAGAGACATGTTAGAGAGAGAGAGACAGGTTAGAGAGAGAGACAGGTTAGAGAGAGAGACATGTTAGAGAGAGAGAGACAGGTTAGAGACAGAGACATGTTAGAGAGAGACAGGTTAGAGGGAGAGAGAGAGACAGGTTAGAGAGAGACAGGTTAGAGAGAGAGAGAGACAGGTTAGAGAGAGAGAGACAGGTTAGAGAGAGAGACAGGTTAGAGAGAGAGACAGACAGGTTAGAGAGAGAGACAGGTTAGAGAGAGAGAAAGGTATGTTAGAGAGAGAGAGACAGGTTAGAGAGAGACAGGTTAGAGAGAGAGAGACAGGTTAGAGAGAGACAGGTTAGAGAGAGAGAGAGACAGGTTAGAAAGAGAGAGACAGGTTAGAGAGAGAGAGACAGGTTACAGAGAGAGAGAGAGACAGGTTAGAGAGAGAGAGACAGGTTACAGAGAGAGAGAGAGACAGGTTAGAGAGAGAGACAAGTAGGTTAGAGAGAGAGAAAGGTTAGAGAGAAAGAGAGAAACAGGTTATAGAGAGAGAGAGAGACAGGTTAGAGAGAGAGAGACAGGTTAGCGAGAGAGAGACAGGTTAGAGAGAGAGACATGTTAGAGAGGGAAAGACAGGTTAGAGAGAGAGACAGGTTAGAGAGAGATAGAGACAGGTTAGAGAGATAGAGAGAGAGAGAGAGAGAGGTGAGAGAGAGAGACAAGTTAGAGAGAGAGACTGGTTAAAGGGAGAGAGACAGGTTAGAGAGAGAGACAAGTAGGTTAGAGAGAGAGAAAGGTTAGAGAGAAAGAGAGAAACAGGTTATAGAGAGAGAGAGACAGGTTAGAGAGAGAGAGACAGGTTAGAGAGAGAGAGAGAAACAGGTTATAGAGAGAGAGAGAGACATGTTAGAGAGAGAGAGACAGGTTAGCGAGAGAGAGACAGGTTAGAGAGAGAGAGACAGGTTAGAGACAGAGAGACAGGTTAGAGAGAGAGACAGGTTAGAGAGAAAGAGAGAAACAGGTTATAGAGAGAGAGAGACAGGTTAGAGAGAGAGACAGGTTGGCGAGAGATACATGTTAGAGAGAGAGAGACAGGTTAGAGAGAGAGTGAGAGAGAGAGAGAGAGAGAGGTGAGAGAGAGATACAGGTTAGAGAAAGAGACAGGTTAAAGGGAGAGAGACAGGTTAGAGAGAGATAGAGAGAGAGAGAGAGAAGTGAGAGAGAGAGAGAGACAGGTTAAAGGGAGAGAGACAGGTTAGAGAGAGATACATGTTAGAGAGGGAGAGACAGGTTAGAGAGAGAGACAGGTTAGAGAGAGAGACAGGTAGGTTAGAGAGAGAGAAACAAATTAGAGAGAGAGACAGGTTAGAGAGAGAGACAGGTAGGTTAGAGAGAGAGAAACAAAGTAGAGAGAGAGACAGGTTAGAGAGAGAGCGACAGGTTAGAGAGAGAGAGACAGGTTAGAGAGAGAGAGACAGATTAGAGAGAGAGAGACAGGTTAGAGAGAGAGACAGGTTAGAGAGAGAGCGACAGGTTAGAGAGAGAGACAGATTAGAGAGAGAGAGACAGGTTAGAGAGAGAGACTGGTTAGAGAGAGAGACAGGTTAGAGAGAGAGCGACAGGTTAGAGAGAGAGAGACAGGTTAGAGAGAGAGAGACAGGTTAGAGAGAGAGAGACAGGTTAGAGAGAGAGACAGATTAGAGAGAGAGAGACAGGTTAGAGAGAGAGAGACTGGTTAGAGAGAGAGACATGTTAGAGAGAGAGAGAGACATGTTAGAGAGAGAGAGACATGTTAGAGAGAGAGAGACAGGTTAGAGAGAGAGCGACAGGTTAGAGAGAGAGCGACAGGTTAGAGAGAGAGAGACAGGTTAGAGAGAGACAGGTTAGAGAGAGAGAGAGACAGGTTAGAGAGAGACATGTTAGAGAGAGAGACATGTTAGAGAGAGAGACAGGTAAGAGAGAGAGAGAGGTTAGAGAGAGAGAGACAAGTTAGAGAGAGAGACAGGTTAGAGAGAGACAGGTTAGAGAGAGAGAGAGACAGGTTAGAGAGAGACAGGTTAGAGAGAGAGAGAGGTTAGAGAGAGAGAGACAAGTTAGAGAGAGAGACAGGTTAAAAGGAGAGAGACAGGTTAGAGGGATAGAGACAGGTTAGAGAGAGAAAGACAGGCTAGAGAGAGAGAGAGACAGGCTAGAGAGAGAGAGACAGGCTAGAGAGAGAGAGAGACAGGTTAGAGAGAGATACAGGTTAGAGAGAGACAGGTCAGAGAGAGAGAGACAGGTTAGAAAGAGAGACATGTTAGAGAGAGACATGTTAGAGAGGGAGAGACAGGTTAGAGAGAGAGAGACAGGTTAGAGAGAGAGAGAGACAGGTTAGAGAGAGAGACAGGTTAGAGAGAGAGACAGACAGGTAAGAGAGAGAGACAGCTTAGAGAAAGAGACAGGTAAGTGAGAGAGAGAGAGACATGTTAGAGAGAGAGAGACATGTTAGAGAGAGAGAGACAGGTTAGAGAGAGAGACAGGTTAGAGAGAGAGACATGTTAGAGAGAGAGAGACAGGTTAGAGACAGAGACATGTTAGAGAGAGACAGGTTAGAGGGAGAGAGAGAGACAGGTTAGAGAGAGACAGGTTAGAGAGAGAGAGAGACAGGTTAGAGAGAGAGAGACAGGTTAGAGAGAGAGACAGGTTAGAGAGAGAGACAGACAGGTTAGAGAGAGAGACAGGTTAGAGAGAGAGAAAGGTATGTTAGAGAGAGAGAGACAGGTTAGAGAGAGACAGGTTAGAGAGAGAGAGACAGGTTAGAGAGAGAGACAGGTTAGAGAGAGAGAGAGACAGGTTAGAAAGAGAGAGACAGGTTAGAGAGAGAGAGACAGGTTACAGAGAGAGAGAGAGACAGGTTAGAGAGAGAGAGACAGGTTACAGAGAGAGAGAGAGACAGGTTAGAGAGAGAGACAAGTAGGTTAGAGAGAGAGAAAGGTTAGAGAGAAAGAGAGAAACAGGTTATAGAGAGAGAGAGAGACAGGTTAGAGAGAGAGAGACAGGTTAGCGAGAGAGAGACAGGTTAGAGAGAGAGACATGTTAGAGAGGGAAAGACAGGTTAGAGAGAGAGACAGGTTAGAGAGAGATAGAGACAGGTTAGAGAGATAGAGAGAGAGAGAGAGAGAGGTGAGAGAGAGAGACAAGTTAGAGAGAGAGACTGGTTAGAGAGAAAGAGAGAAACAGGTTATAGAGAGAGAGAGAGACAGGTTAGAGAGAGAGACAAGTAGGTTAGAGAGAGAGAAAGGTTAGAGAGAAAGAGAGAAACAGGTTATAGAGAGAGAGAGAGACAGGTTAGAGAGAGAGAGACAGGTTAGAGAGAGAGAGAGAAACAGGTTATAGAGAGAGAGAGACATGTTAGAGAGAGAGAGACAGGTTAGCGAGAGAGAGACAGGTTAGAGAGAGAGAGACAGGTTAGAGACAGAGAGACAGGTTAGAGAGAGAGACAGGTTAGAGAGAAAGAGAGAAACAGGTTATAGAGAGAGAGAGACAGGTTAGAGAGAGAGAGACAGGTTGGCGAGAGATACATGTTAGAGAGAGAGAGACAGGTTAGAGAGAGAGTGAGAGAGAGAGAGAGAGAGAGGTGAGAGAGAGATACAGGTTAGAGAAAGAGACAGGTTAAAGGGAGAGAGACAGGTTAGAGAGAGATAGAGAGAGAGAGAGAGAAGTGTGAGAGAGAGAGAGACAGGTTAAAGGGAGAGAGACAGGTTAGAGAGAGATACATGTTAGAGAGAGAGAAACAAATTAGAGAGAGAGACAGGTTAGAGAGAGAGACAGGTAGGTTAGAGAGAGAGAAACAAAGTAGAGAGAGAGACAGGTTAGAGAGAGAGCGACAGGTTAGAGAGAGAGAGACAGGTTAGAGAGAGAGAGACAGGTTAGAGAGAGAGACAGATTAGAGAGAGAGAGACAGGTTAGAGAGAGAGACAGGTTAGAGAGAGAGCGACAGGTTAGAGAGAGAGACAGATTAGAGAGAGAGAGACAGGTTAGAGAGAGAGACTGGTTAGAGAGAGAGACAGGTTAGAGAGAGAGACAGGTTAGAGAGAGAGAGACAGGTTAGAGAGAGAGAGACAGGTTAGAGAGAGAGACAGGTTAGAGAGAGAGACAGATTAGAGAGAGAGAGACAGGTTAGAGAGAGAGAGACTGGTTAGAGAGAGAGACATGTTAGAGAGAGAGAGAGACATGTTAGAGAGAGAGAGACATGTTAGAGAGAGAGAGACAGGTTAGTGAGAGAGATACATGTTAGAGAGAGAGAGAGACATGTTAGAGAGAGAGAGACAGGTTAGATAGAGAGAGAGACAGGTTAGAGAGAGAGACATGTTAGAGAGAGACAGGTTAGAGAGAGAGACAGGTTAGAGAGAGAGACAGGTTAGAGAGAGACAGGTTAGAGAGAGAGACAGGTTAGAGAGAGAGAGACAGGTTAGAGAGAGACAGGTTAGAGAGAGAGACAGGTTAGAGAGAGACAGGTTAGAGAGAGAGAGACAGGTTAGAGAGAGACAGGTTAGAGAGAGACAGGTTAGAGAGAGACAGGTTAGAGAGAGAGAGAGAGTTAGAGAGAGAGACAGGTTAGAGAGAGAGACAGGTTAGAGAGAGAGAGACAGGTTAGAGAGAGAGAGAGACAGGTTAGAGAGAGAGAGAGACAGGTTAGAGAGAGAGACAGGTTAGAGAGAGAGAGACAGGTCAGCGCTCCATTAGACCAGAACCAAGCTGTGTGAGAGAGTGATGTAATGCCCCCCCCCTCCTTTCAGGGTGGAGCCTGCTGGAGTCAGATGGTTGACACCAGGTCTGAGGAAGTGTAAGTGTGTTTTTAATTTCATTCATCAGACTGTGACATCATCATTCAACCCTGTGATGTCATCACCAGAGAGCTGATTGGTTAATAACTGCAGCTGTGTTGTGTCTCGTTGTCTCCGTCAGATTCCTGTGAACTCACAGTCGACATGAACACGGTGAACAGGAAACTCAAACTGTCTCACAACAACAGGAAGGTGACATTAGGGATAGGGGATCAGCCATATCCTGGTCATCCAGAGAGGTTTGAGTCCTGGTCTCAGCTGCTGTGTAGAGATGGTCTGACTGGTCGCTGTTACTGGGAGGTCCAGATCAGAGGACGGGTTGATATATCAGTGAGTTACAGAGGAATCAGGAGGAAAGGAAACAGTAGAGACCGTGTGTTTGGACGTAATGATCAGTCCTGGAATCTGGAATGCTATGATGATGATCGTTACGCTGTCTGGCACAATAACATACCAACATTCATCTCCTCCCCCCATGTCCCTGGTAGAGTAGCAGTGTATGTGGACTGTCCTGCTGGCTCTCTGTCCTTCTACACAGT
>JABXJD010000529.1:17500-25000 GCA_013375575.1 Percina caprodes | reverse complement strand
TACATGGTTCAGTAAATATTTGCTGGCTGGACAGGAAGTGATCCTGCAGCAGTTTAAGGGCTCGTTGGGTTTTAGAGTTTCCTGTTAAACACTGGAAGACAATATTCCCTCTCTTCACTCTACAGACTACTCTCTACGTACTGCTCTCTACATACTACAAACTACATACTACAAACTACATACTACTCTCTACGTACAACTCGCTACAGACTACTCGCTACGTACTACTCTCTACAGACTACTTTACATACTACTCTACGTACTCCTCTCTACAGACTACACTCTACATACTACTCTCTACATACTACTCTACATACTACTCTCTACAAACTACTCTCTACGTACAACTCGCTACAGACTACTCGCTACGTACTACTCTCTACAGACTACTTTACATACTACTCTACGTACTCCTCTCTACATACTACTCTCTACAAACTACTCTCTACATACTACTCTCTACATACTACTCTCTACGTACTGCTCTCTACAGACTACACTCTACATACTACTCTCTACATACTACTCTACATACTACTCTCTACAAACTACTCTCTACAGACTACTCTCTACGTACTGCTCTCTACAGACTACTTTACATACTACTCTACATACTACTCTCTACAGACTACACTCTTCAAACTACTCTCTACAAACTACTCTACGTACTCCTCTCTACTGATGTCTCTCTACTGTTGTCTCTCTACTGATGTCTCTCTACTGATGTCTCCCTACGTCCTCCTCTGTGTAGTATGGGTGTCATGGCGGTACCGTTGAGATGGAGGCTGCGATGTCTTTAATCTCAGGAACCGCGGTGTGTTTGAGGCGCTCGGCTCTGCTTGTGTTCCTGTTTGGACGCTTTGATGCGGCAGGAAGACGGCGCGGCGTGTCCCGACAGGAAAAGACCCGCAGACTAGAAGAAACCTGCAGATGGACGGAGAGGGGCCTCCATCCAGGAGGAAAGCTCTGTTTCAGGACCAGAATCAGCAGCAGTAACTGTGCCCTTAGCCGTTAGTAATATTGTAGGGAGTTTCAAAGAGAAAACGGTGAATTTGTGGCAAAAAAATAGGAATTTAGAAAGAAAATCTGAACTTTATCTAAAACTCTGGACATACACGTCCGTCTGAAATGAAGCTGGAGGGTTTTTAAGGGTCTTCTGAGGGGTTTTAAATGAAACTGGAGGTTTTTAAATTAAGCTGGAGGGTTTCAAGCAACATTTGAGGGTCTTTTGAGGGGTTTTAAATGAAACTGGAGGGTTTTAAGGGACATTTGAGGGTCTTTTAAGGGTTAGTGTCTCTGTCTCTTTCATCAGCTGTCCAGAGGTTTCCAGCTGTGCAGTTCTCATAATCTCCCACATCCCAGTTTCCCACGCTGAGCTCATTCCTCAGCCCCCCCCCACACACACACACACACACACACACACACACACACACACACACATAATTTGGAACAGCTGGGACACTCAGATGGAGGAGAGAGAAGTGCACTTGTTGTTTTATGGCTGAGAGAAACTCTCAGCAGGGTTTTCCCACAATGCACTCTGTCAGTCTTCCTCTACACTCCCATTGGAATTTCAGTCATTTCTGTTGATATTAAAGCAGCGGACGCTAAGCCGACGTCACTGCTGTGTCATTCATTCATAGTAGAGATGTTAGCTGTTAGCCTGGAAATAGACGTGAGGAAGACATCACGTTAGCTGTTAGGCTAACGTTAGGCTAACGTGATGTCTTCCTCACGTCTATTTCCAGGCTAACAGCTAACAGCTAACAATATGTCTGACGTATACTGTCACTACACTAACGTTATGCTTATTTTCTACTAGTCTTTCATAGCCAGACCTTCCTCCACAGCACTGCAGGCCTTTTTAGCCCTGAACGCACCGCGGGCCTTTTTAACCCTGAACGCACCGCGGGCCTTTTTAACCCTGAACGCACCGCGGGCCTTTTTAACCCTGAACGCACCGCGGGCCTTTTTAACCCTGAACGCACCGCGGGCCTTTTTAACCCTGAACGCACCGCGGGCCTTTTTAACCCTGAACGCACCGCGGGCCTTTTTAACCCTGAACGCACCGCGGGCCTTTTTAATTAGCACACGTTGACAAGAATGTGGAATTAGTTCTTCAAAGTGCAGAGTGATGAGTGAACAGACATCGGGGGGGTCGCTGACGGAGGTAAACAAATAGCCTCTTCAAACACGGCAACACCGGTGTAACTTTGGGTTTAACGGGGGGGGGGGTTTAGATCTCCAACTATCCGTAAAGGATCCCTGCAGAGACAGACCTTTAAAACCTCTTTAAGACCTTTCTGTTTAACTAGAAACAGTCTGAAGTCGCTGAACCCACCAGACTCCATTTAAAAATCACGACTTTTAGCGAGTACACAGCCAACATATCTTCACATGTAAATATGTAAACTGTGTTTATTTCAACCAGAACTAGAGTTTTGATGTTGGGTTAAAGTGAAAAGACGACTCAAAACTACTTTATATAGTTTTATTTTGTTTCTGTCAACGTTGAATGAAGCGTGCTTCATGATGCTAAAATCACTGATTATTTACATGGAGTCTGGTGGGTTCAGCAAACCCAATTTCATGGATGTTTTTAAGTTTCAAAAAGGATCTTACTCTTTAACAGAAAGGCCGACCTCCTTAGAAATCCATCCCATAATGTTGTCAGACTCTTAGAATATTAATCTCAGTCTGTCAGCGGCAACACGAGCCCTTTAATGACGTCAATACAAGCTGGACGGTTCCTATTGACTTCCATTGTTTCTCATCTCTCTTAATAATGTTACTGTTGTTTCTCTTAATGTTGGAAAAAACGGTACTTACCCTTTTTTTAGACTTGGTATATTTATATTTATATATATTTCACTATACAGGCTCTGCACACCCAAATAACCATTTATTTTCATGTATACAGCTCATATCTTGACTTTTCTACGGTGCTTTTAATGGTTTCTGTGCTGTATTTTTAAGCTGTGAACGTAGTTTTGTATCAGTGTTTTGTGGAGTAACAAAGAGAGCTTTGATTTCCAGGCCATTCTTTTGGGAACTGGCTCATGTGAATTTTGTGTATAGCTCAACAGCCGACACTCAAAGCCTCTCCAAACGTTGGAGGGTCCTTGAACGCACCAACACACCAACGCTTTCAACTTTCAACTAGATGTTTCTGAGATGACGTTAACAGGCCCGATGTGTTCAGGTCCCACGGATCCGTTGGATGTTTCTCTAATGTTCCCGAGACGATAGAAACAAAGACAGAAACTTAACTTAATGACTAAAATAAGACAAAGAAATGTGCTTTCAGGCCGAAGGTGTGAAGACCACAGCCGGTTGGTGTGGATGCAGGTTCCTAACGTCCTAGGATGTAATGGACCTGGTTTCTGTCTCACTTTGGAGCAGAAGACACATCTAGAAATAAAGGAAGACGTTAAAACATCCTGAAGGGTTTCGTATGGCTACGTCTCCGTGACAGGGGAGGAGAGGGAGGGAGGGAGGGAGGGAGAGAGAGAGAGAGAGAGAGAGAGAGAGAGAGAGAGAGAGAGAGAGAGAGAGGGGGAGAGAGACGGGGAGAGAGAGAGCGGGGGACGAGAGAGAGGGAGAGAGAGAGAGAGAGAGGGGGAGAGAGGGGGAGAGACGGGGAGAGAGAGAGCAGATTGTATCGTCTCTTGTTGTTTAGTCTGAGCCGTAAAAAAGACGTTGAGTCAACTCTGTTAAAGTCACTACAGCTGAAGGTGCGTTCAAGGACGCTTCGACACCTGGCACTCTGATAGCAGGCGGCTGAAGGTGCTATTAAGGTGTATAAATCAATCGCACCTCTGCGTGGCGTTCCCGGGGTTAGAGTTCTGATGATCGTTAGGGGTGTGACACAGAAATCAAGTCTAATTAATTCATTGAATCGAGATTCAAGCTCTATTGATTCCAAATCCACTCATTTATTTCTTATTGTGTTGTTATTGTGTTGTTATTGTGTTGTTATTGTCTACTGTGATCACATGATAGATACTTTATTATTCCCCAATTCAAGGTCCCAGTAGCTTACAACACACACACACACACACACACACACACACACACACATCATCATATATACACACACATAAAGACATACGTACGCACTGTGAGGGCTCTGTATGTTTGATCTCCCGGTCCCTGGTCTCGGCTGAGGGGGGCTGTGTCGGGTCGTGTTGGAGCTTGTCCATTCCCTCTTTGTTGTGCTGTTCCCTGGAGCTCCTGAACGCAGCGTCTCCAGCAGCTGTTATTACAGCCACGTCTGGAGGAGACGGCAGGAAGTCGTACGCCGCGTAATTACAGCCTCGTCATACGCAGCGATGACAGCCGGCGCTGCAGGGCCGGCTCTGATTGGACCAAAGCTTTCCTTTCTGCTAGAGCCCGACCAATAGAGGTTTCTACGGCTGACACCAAGATTTGGGTATTTAAAAAATCAAATATTCTGATATATCGGTTGATAATAATTATAATAATTAGTTTTATTGTCACAACAGAACATCAAAATCTATTATGTATGTATGTGTTAGAGAGACAGACACAACATGGACGCTTAGAGAGACGGACACAACATGGACGTCGCGTTAGAGAGACAGACACAACATGGACGTCGCGTTAGAGAGACAGACACAACATGGACGCCGCGTTAGAGACAGACACAACATGGACGTCGCGTTAGAGAGACAGACACAACATGGACGTCGCGTTAGAGAGACAGACACAACATGGACGCCGCGTTAGAGAGACAGACACAACATGGACGCCGCGTTAGAGAGACAGACACAACATGGACGCCGCGTTAGAGAGACAGACACAACATGGACGCCGCGTTAGAGAGACAGACACAACATGGACGCCGCGTTAGAGAGACAGACACAATATGGACGCCGCGTTAGAGACAGACACAACATGGACGCCGCGTTAGAGAGACAGACACAACATGGACGCCGCGTTAGAGAGACAGACACAACATGGACGCCGCCACGTTAGAGAGACAGACACAACATGGACGCCGCCACGTTAGAGAGACAGACACAACATGGACGCCGCCACGTTAGAGAGACAGACACAACATGGACGCCGCCACGTTAGAGAGACGGACACAACATGGACGCCGCCACGTTAGAGAGACGGACACAACATGGACGCCGCGTTAGAGAGACAGACACAACATGGACGCCGCGTTAGAGAGACGGACACAACATGGACGCCGCGTTAGAGACAGACACAACATGGACGCCGCCACGTTAGAGAGACAGACACAACATGGACGCCGCCACGTTAGAGAGACGGACACAACATGGACGCCGCCACGTTAGAGACAGACACAACATGGACGCCGCCACGTTAGAGAGACAGACACAACATGGACGCCGCGTTAGAGAGACAGACACAACATGGACGCCGCCACGTTAGAGAGACAGACACAACATGGACGCCGCGTTAGAGAGACAGACACAACATGGACGCCGCCACGTTAGAGAGACGGACACAACATGGACGCCTGCTAGGAGAGACGGACACAACAGACGCGTGCTAGGAGAGACGGACACAACATGGACGCGCGTTAGAGAGACGGACACAACATGGACGCCGCGTTAGAGAGACAGACACAACATGGACGCCGCCACGTTAGAGAGACAGACACAACATGGACGCCGCCACGTTAGAGAGACAGACACAACATGGACGCCGCCGCGTTAGAGAGACAGACACAACATGGACGCCGCCACGTTAGAGAGACAGACACAACATGGACGCCGCCGCGTTAGAGAGACAGACACAACATGGACGCCGCCACGTTAGAGAGACAGACACAACATGGACGCCGCGTTAGAGAGACGGACACAACATGGACGTGGAGTAAAAGTTGACATATTCCAGTCTGTGATTATCATCAACATCCATTCCTTTAATTTTAGTCTCAATAATTCCTAATTTCTGCTTTTCTAACTCAAACATTAGGTATAATTTCCTATAAATGAGCTTTATTGACCATAAATTCCCAAAATAACTAAAACTGAAGTTAAAAAGTTAATAAGTTAGTGTTGAAAACGTCAAAAAAGTGACAAACATTGAAAAAAAGAGACAAAAATGTAAGAAAAACGTTAAAAACATGAAAAACGTTAAAAACATGAAAAACGGCGTCACTAAACTGACGGGAAGACAACGTGAGGGTTTTTCCAGGACTCTGGTCCACCCACGCGTTCTGGTTGACCTTTTGACCTTTTGACCCAACTGGAGACCAACATGTGGAAGCGTTTCCTGTCCCACGGGAAGACGGGACTCTGGGGGCTCAGGGGTGCAACTTTTCTGTGTGTGTATGTGGGGGTTCTATTATTATAGCCGAGGCAGAGTCTGTGATCCAGCACAGAGATGCATTACAGGGACAAGCAGATGCATGCAGGGTAATTCTAGCCCTGCAACCCCCCAGTGGAGCCTAGAGGGATCATTAGGAGCCAACATGAGGACAGATTGATGCGCTGCTTTAAAGGTGATCGCCATGTTTCATCTTCTCCACCTGTGGGTGTAGTCTTCGGGACAGAAGACGGCGGTTTGTTCTCTGTGTTGCAGGGTTCAGGTGTGTTGAGGTGTGTTGCAGGGTTCAGGTGTGTTGAGGTGTGTTGCAGGGTTCAGGTGTGTTGCAGGGTTCAGGTGTGTTGCAGGGTTCAGGTGTGTTGAGGTGTGTTGCAGGGTTCAGGTGTGTTGCAGGGTTCAGGTGTGTTGCAGGGTTCAGGTGTGTTGCAAGGTTCAGGTGTGTTGCAGGGTTCAGGTGTGTTCAGGTGTGTTGCAGGGTTCAGGTGTGTTGCAGAGTTCAGGTGTGTTGCAGGGTTCAGGTGTGTTGCAGGGTTCAGGTGTGTTCAGGTGTGTTCAGGTGTGTTGCAGGGTTCAGGTGTGTTGCAGAGTTCAGGTGTGTTGCAGGGTTCAGGTGTGTTGCAGGGTTCAGGTGTGTTCAGGTGTGTTCAGGTGTGTTGAAGGGTTCAGGTGTGTTCAGGTGTGTTGAAGGGTTCAGGTGTGTTCAGGTGTGTTGCAGGGTTCAGGTGTGTTGCAGGGTTCAGGTGTTCAGGTGTGTTCAGGTGTGTTGCAGGGTTCAGGTGTGTTGCAGAGTTCAGGTGTGTTCAGGTGTGTTCAGGTGTGTTGAAGGGTTCAGGTGTGTTCAGGTGTGTTGCAGGGTTCAGGTGTGTTGCAGGGTTCAGGTGTGTTCAGGTGTGTTCAGGTGTGTTAAAGGTTTCAGGTGTGTTCAGGTGTGTTCAGGTGTGTTGCAGGGCCTGTGTGTTGCAGAGTTCAGTGTTCAGGTGTGTTCAGGTGTGTTGAAGGGTTCAGGTGTGTTCAGGTGTGTTGCAGGGTTCAGGTGTGTTGCAGGGTTCAGGTGTGTTCAGGTGTGTTCAGGTGTGTTAAAGGTTTCAGGTGTGTTCAGGTGTGTTCAGGTGTGTTGCAGGGTTCAGGTGTGTTGCAGGGTTCAGGTGTGTTCAGGTGTGTTCAGGTGTGTTG